>ML333373.1:0-30046 GCA_005239505.1 Nicotiana paniculata
TACCCATTCTAAAGAAGTTTAAAATGCCTGACGTACCTAAGTATGACGGGACAACCGACCCACACGACTATGTGACTTCTTTTACCACCGGAGTGAAGGGCAACGACTTAACAAAACAAGAAATTGAGTCGGTCCTAGTTAAAAAGTTTGGAGAAACACTTACCAAAGGGGTGGTAACCTGGTATTCTCTTCTCCCTGAAAACTCTATTGATTGTTTTGTTGAGCTTGCAGATTCTTTCATAAAGGCACACTCCGGTGCGCAAAAAGTCGAGAAAAGGATGGAGGACATCTTTAAAATAAAATAAGGAGACACGGAACTACTTCGTGAATTTGTAGACAGGTTTCAACGAGAAAGAATGTAACTACCAAGGGTGCCTGATAATTGGGCAGCCATGGCATTCACAAGTAATCTAAATGAGAAAAGCTCAAAAGCCACGAGAAGACTCAAGGAAAGCTTGAGAGAATTCCCAGCTACAACGTGGAACGATGTTTATAACAGGTATAGTACTAAACTTCGAATAGAAGAAGATACCATTGCTCGTCCGAAAGAGGAAGATTATACCAGATCCAGACGTTCAAAATCAGACAGGAGATCAGGTAAAAACAAGTACGATCCTTACTTGGGACCATCAGGACGTGAAACTCGTCACAGGTTCGAAAGCACCATGTCAGATTATGGACCACCAAGCAGAGATGCGGGCTCGTCCTCATCTAGATCCAGAAGGGATCAAGATCAACGACCTAGAGGTAATGCGCGAATTGGGGATCACACATTTAATGTAAGTACCTCCGAACTAATTTCAGTGTTAAGAAATTTGGGTGATAAGGTTTGATGGCCCAAAGAGATGAGGTCGAACCCGAATAAGAGGAACCCAGATATTTTGTGTGAATTCCATAATGATCATGGACACAAAACTACAGATTGCAGATTATTGCAAGGTGAGGTAGAACAATTATTGAAACAGGGCTATTTGACAGAATTGTTTAGTGAAAAAGGTAAACATGCATATATGAAGAACATGCAGGAGCCCCAAAAACCTCCATCTCCAAAACGAACCGTCAACGTGATACAAGGAGGTGAAGAAGTAAACGGAGTGGTCTGCAAAACGACCACGAAGTTCACAATTACACACGGAAAGCGGGTTCATGAAAATCCGGAAGTAGACGATATTATCTTCGATGATGCAGATATCAGCAGATTAATGCTTCCTCACAACGATGCTCTGGTAATATCTTTACTTATTCATGACACTAATGTAAAAAGAGTGTTGATTGATCCAGGTAGTTCAGTCAATATCATTTTGCTAAGNGCGAGCCATATCAGGGTTTGATAACTCTACGGTTATAAAAAAAGGAGAAATTGAACTTAGCACTTATGCTGAGGGAGTGGTAAAAAGTACCAGGTTCCAAGTCATCGATACTGACATGGCTTATATCGTAATCTTGGGAAGGCCATGGATCCACGACATGAAAGCAATACCCTCCACCTTGCATCAGGTAATTAAATTCCCCTCTGAATGGGGGATTCAGCAAATTAGAGGCGATCAACAAACCGCGAGAAATATAAATTCCGTGGTACACTACAACAAAAAAGTAGAGGTGAAAGAACCAAAGGATAAGGAAATCTCCCAAGCAGGTGACACCGCCCAAACTGGCATGGATGAAATTACTACCCAAATAGGTACGGAAGGTATTACTGCTGAAACAGGTACGAAAGAAAATACTTACGAGAAAGTGACAAGTCACCACGGAAGAGGCATTGGACCACACGGATGTAGATTCCAGACCGGACGTCATTTATGAACTAGGGGAAGACGAGAACATTAAAACAACTACGGAAGAGCTCGAAGTTGTTCCATTGTCTAAACAAAAGCTTGAACAGAAAGTGTACATAGGCACGAGGCTGAGTCCCGGTCGAAAAGGTAAGTTAGTTGATTATTTAAAGGCTAACGCAGATTGCTTTGTGTGGTCCCACTCAGATATGACAGGTATCCCGCTAGAGGTGATGACTCATAAACTAAAATTAAGATCCATCCTTCGTACCTGTTAAGCAGAAGAAAAGAAAGCAAGGATAATTCAAGAACCAAGTGATTGACGAAGAAGTACAGAAACTCTTAAACAGTGGTTCAATACGAGAGGTAACGTACCCTAACTGGCTAGCTAACACTGTGGTAGTACCTCAAAATAATGGAAAATGGAGAGTATGCGTAGATTATACTGACTTAAATAAAGCATGCCCTAAAGATTCATTCCCATTACCACATATAGATCAAATGATTGATGCCACCGCAAGTCATGAATTGTTAAGCTTTCTAGAAGAATATTCTGGTTATAATCAGATTAGAATGGATTCCTCAGACGAGGACAAAACCTCTTTTATTACAAGCAGGGGAACTTATTGTTATAAAGTCATGCCTTTTGGCTTAAAAAGAATTGGAGCCACATATTAAAGGCTAGTGACCAAGATGTTCCAGGAACATCTGGGAAAAATAATGGAAGTTTACATTGATGACATGCTGGTAAAATCAACACTGACGGAAAACCATTTCCAGCACCTCTCTATTACCTTTGACATTTTACGCAAATATAATATGAAGTTGAATCTAGAAAAATGTACTTTTGGCGTAGAATTAGGTAAATTCTTGGGTTTCCTTGTATCAAACAGGGGAATAGAGGTAAATCCTGATCAAATTAAAGCTATAGAAGAAATACCTGATGTACTTATAAATAAAAAAGAAGTTCAAAGACTAACGGGAAGAATTGCAGCCCTAGTAAGATTTTTATTTCCAAATCTTCCGAGAAAATTTCAAATTCTTTGCAGTTCTCAAAAAGCAAAATCGGTTCGAATAGACTGAAGAATGTCAACAGGATCTCAAAGATCTAAAGGCTTATCTATCAAAACCTCCGTTGCTGTCAAAGCCGAAGGAGGGGGAGTGGCTATACGTCTACCTTGATGTCTCAAAAATTGTTGTAAGTGTAGTATTGGTAAGGGATAATAAAGGTAAACAATATCCTATTTATTATGTAAGCAAGAAATTACTAGATGCTGAAACTAGGTATCCACATCTAGAAAAGTTAGCCTTAGCTCTAATCATGGCATCTAGAAAATTAAGGCCATACTTTCAATGTCATCCAATCACAGTTGTGACCTCGTATCCATTAAGAAACATACTGCATAAACAAGAACTATCAGGAAGATTAGCCAAGTGGGCCATAGAATTAAGTGAGCATGAAATAATATATCGGCCTAGGACTGCAATCAAGTCTCAAATCTTAGCTGATTTTGTCACTGATTTTAGTAATAACATTTTCCCTGAAGTGGAAAAAGAGTTACAACTCTTCAACGGTGTTAATCCGGGTCTATGGACCCTATTTACCGATGGTTCTTCCAATATAAAAGGTGTCAGCTTAGGCATAGTCTCAATATCACCCACGGGTGAAAAGACACGACATGATATCAAATGTTATCCTATAACTAACAACAAAGCATAGTACGAAGCTGTTATTGCAGTATTAGAACTTGCACGAGCACTTTCAATCGAGCAAATCGTGATCAAAAGTGATTCCCAACTGGTAGTAAATCAGATGCAGGGGACTTACATCGCTCAAGAGACTCGGATGCTACAATATTTGGAAAAGGCACGAGAGCTCGTGAGATAATTCAAAACATGGAAGGTAGTAAAAATACCTAGAGAGGAAAATGTAGAATAATATGCATTAGCTAACCTCGCAGCAGTCACGGAAGTAACAAACAAGGACAATGCAATTGTCGTTCATCTATTCCATTCAGCGATCGATCAGGATAGAAATGAGGTAACTTTCAACAATTTAACCTGGGATTGGAGAAACGAAATCCTAAATTTTTTACAGAATGGCACCGTACCTGAAGACAAGAAAATAGCTCAATCACTTCGCCGCAAAGCTGCACGATACTGCCTCATTCACAACTCGTTATATCGCAAAATGTTTGGAGGGCCCCTAGCAAAATGCCTCGGACCAAACCAAACGAAGTTTGTGATGAAAGAAGTCCACGAAGGACACTGTGGAAATCACTCAGGGGCGAGATCCTTAGTGAAAACCTTAATCAGAGCTGGATATTATTAGCCTAAGATGGAAGAAGAGGCCGAGGACTTCGTATCCAAATGCGACAGGTGCCAAAGGTTTGTTAATAACATGCATCGTCCAGCGGAATTATTGCATCCAATAATATCCCCATGGCCCTTCATGAAATGGGGGATGGACATAGTGCGACCTCTTCCCACAGCTAAAGGACAGATACGACTTTTGCTCATGCTAACTGACTATTTTACAAAATGGGTAGAGGCAGAAGCATTCAAACAGGTGCAAGAAAAGGAAGTTAAAAGTTCCTTATGGCGAAACATAATATGCCGCTTTGGGATACCAAAGGAGATCGTGTGTGATAATGGCCCACAATTCATAGGCTCACAAATCACATAATTTTTCGAAAGCTGGAAAATTAAATGGATCACTTCAAAGCCATACCATCCCGTGGCTAACGGTCAGGCTGATTCAACGAATAAAGCCATTATTAACAATCTAAAGAAGCGGCTAGATAGAGCCAAAGGAAACTGTCCTGATGAGTTACCAGCGGTACTATGGGCATACAGAACAACTTCAAAAACAGCCATGGGAGAAACTCCGTTCGCGCTTGTCTTTGGCTCAGAAGCCTTAATACCTGTAGAGATTGGCGAACCAATCTTAAGGCTTACAACAGCCACAGAGGAAGCAAACGACGACGAATTGAGGACCAATCTGGACCTGCTCGAACCACGGAGAGAAGCAGCACTGATACGAATGGTAGCTCAAAAACAAATCATATAGCGTTATTACAACCGTAAAGCTCATCTCAGGTACTTCAAGATTGGGTACTTTGTCCTCAAAAAAGTCTTTCAATCAACGAAAGAAGAAGGCGCAGGAAAGCTAAATCCAAAATGGGAAGGACCTTACAAAATCCGAGGCATAGCTGGGAAGGGCGCCTACGAGTTGGAAGCTATGGACGGCAGAATCCTACCAACAAGTTGGAATGCCATTCACTTGAAGAAGTACTACTTTTAAGGAAAAGAAGTACCCCCGTTCAGGTATCACACGTTCAATTTTATTTTGAACATCGAAAAATTTTACTAACCTTTTTAGATGATAGGCATAAAGCTAACCCATCACCAGATGATGATATTAGACCTGCAAAGACGCGAGGAAATAACTAAATTCTCGGTCTAGGGTTACACTTTCTGATGGACGTTTTAAAGGGTTAAGCAGTCATCATCTAAAAACTATATACCTTTGAGTCCTGTATGTTTTTCCTTTTCAAGAAAAGGACCACAAGGAAGGAATAATCAAGTGCTCGAGATTTCATTCTTCAAAGCTCAAACACTTGGGGGACTATACAGTATGGAAGGCAAAGACGAAGAAAAAAAGACTATCAAAACGTCAAAGCTCGAGCCTGAAGATCCATCTATCCAACAAGTCAAGTGATACGAGCAAAATCGAAAGAGCTAAAGACTCAAACACAAAGCCTAATCCAAAAAACCTTCGAACATGTTCAGGTTAAAAGGTAAAATGTTAGCTACGAGGAAGAAATGTGCATCTTTGTACTTATTCAAAACAGTTACAGATGAAAGATAAAAATCCTTGTGTTTGTTCAAAAGACTGTTATCAAATAAAACAGTTACGGATGTAAGAGCATTTCTCTCATGCTTATTGAAAACTGTTGTCAACAAAAACAATTACGGGTGAAACCCCAACTTGAACAAAAACTGTTACGAACAAAAAACAGTTGCTCTCTTGTATTAACTCGAAAAAACTGTTACATATGAAAACCAGTTACAAAATACAAGTGTATATCAAATCTGTTAAAAGAAAACAGTTGCAACAGTGTTTTAGACGATAATCAAACACATGTAAAATGTTGTGAAAGTCCAAAAAAAAAAAAACTTTCCTCAGAAACATTCTTAAACATGTGAAAAATTCCTATCACTCTATTGCATTATTACACCTTTATGAAGTTGAGACGTCTTTTTCATTAAGTGTCGATAAGAAATGGCCCTCTTTCACAAATTATGCCTACTACAAAAAGGCACACATTTTATATGACACCGTGCCTATTACGAAAAGGTGCGAGTAATCTAAAGCATTCTACATGCAAAACTCAGAGGTAAAACTAGAACCTCGAAAAATAAAGCATGCAAAAGACTTAAAGAGTAGAACAGAAACTCAACGAAAAACAAAAGTCATACTTGCATTAATATATTAAAACGGCTAAGTAAAAACTAAGTATTAACTTATACTTAGCCGTATAGATTTTTTATATACATTGAGGTGCCCCTAAGTTGTCATTTGGGGACTTTAAAGAGATCCAAATTTACCCCCGATGGGACTGGGGGTAACCACCAATTGAGACAAAGATAAAAAAAAGGGGGTGAATCAACATCTTAATCTTCTTGAGGAGGGGGATTGACTTCTTCATCAGCAGAAGGAGTAAGAACAGCTTGGGACGAAGAGGCTCGGACAACAGGAGTCTCACCTTCAGGTGGGGAAAGATTCAAACCTTGTTGAGCCTTTTCCATGGCTTCCTTGATTTTAACAATTTCAGTTACGGTCGAAATCTCCCCGGCTCATTTCCGTCAATGTATCGAGGCGAGAATTCATGTACGCCCAACTAACATCGACAGCTGCCGCCTCTTCGAGACTTTCATAATCTCTCTCCCATATCTGAAGCTCAGCTCTTAACCCATCCTTCTCAACTTCAGCANCATCGACAGCTGCCGCCTCTTCGAGAATTTCGTAATCTCACTCCCATATCTAAATCTCAGCTCTTAACCCATCCTTCTCAACTTCAGCAGCTTCATGGGCAGCCCTCAAAGGTACAATTGAATCCTCCAGAGATTGGATTTTGTCTAAAGCAACGCGAAGATCCTCCTGAATCCGGGTGAGTGACTGCACAAACTCGCCTAAGTATTCCTCATTCTTCTCTAGCAACGCTTTCAAGCTCCTAACTTCTTCCGATGCATGGGATAATTTCTCAACAAACAAAGACTCAAGAATGCTCTTGTATTTGTTCGCTTGGTTAGAAGAAGCCTTCTCCACTGCCAACTTTGCAGCCACAACTTTCATCTGCCGCTCCAAGGTACTCTTTTCTTCTTCTAAGGCTTCCATGTCGAGCCTCAGGCTTTCATATTTCCCCTTCCAATTCCCTGCTTCAGCATGCCACTCCTTTAGCTCTTGCTCCGTGGTAGAAATCCTCTTCATGAGTTCTGTGCCTATGAGATTGATCTACAAAAACACAATCAATTAGATACGGTAATTACATGTATAAGAATGAGATACAAAAGAATGAATGTTACCTTCAAGCAGAAATGCACAACCTCTTTAGCCCAGGTAAGAGAACTGTGACTATCTAGCTTGGTCCTCTCTGTTGGGCCAATCAAAGGCTTCAGCCACACTTCGGATTGGTCGAATTTCTTAAAAGGCTCCCGTCAGCCGGAACCTCAATTAGCACTTGTCTCATCTCCCTGCTGGAAGACCCTACTTCTCTAACAGGAGGCACGGAAGCAGGCTGAGATGAAGAATCCACGGGCAATGAAATTTGTGGAGCTGAAGAAGTCTCAGGCACGAAAACTTGAAGACCTGAGAAAGCCACGGGCAAGGCAGCAGCGGGAGCAGAAATGGCCAAAGGAGCAGAGGAAATAGCCGGAACAGGTTAAGATATTTCTCTAAAGGAGGGAGCAAAAACAGCCAGAGGCGCCTCATTAACAGCAGGGCCAAACCCTTCGTGGAATAGATGATCCACAGAATCAAGTGCAAGAGAAGAAGAAGGATCCCCGGTGGTAGAAGGTCTGACATCAGGTACGGAAGACACTGCCACGGGTGTAGACTCATCGTTTGAGACCACTCTTCTTCTACGTGACTTGTGCACCAAAATGCCTTCCTCTTCTTCTTCTTCTTCTAAGGTCCTAGACCCACCAACTTTCCTCTTGGAAGAAGAGGAACCAGTAATAATCTCCTGGGCCTGAGCCAAAGACATCTTCGAAATGGATGCAGCAGACGTCCCCCGAGCAGAAAACCCTGTCAAAAGAAAAAGGTTAAACAAACGAAGAAAAAGAAGCTCGAGTAAGGAAAAGAAGCGAAAACAAAAGTTTCACTTACCGTGAGTCTTCACTTTCCAACCGTACTTCCCGGAGAAGTACTTCCAAGATCTTTCCTCCAATGGAGAAACTGACAACAGCTTTTCTACCCAATCACGTATACCGGAGACATTCTCAACAGTACCCATGATTGCTGAAAGAGGAAGAAAATAGCTACGGTGTTAATAAAACACTTAAAGCAAAGAGAAGAAAAATAACAAATGTGAGCTAAAATGTACTCACGTGCGCAATTCCACTTCTCAGGGAAGGGAAGATTTTCCTCGCCCACTAAACCAGCAGTGGGCACAACAACGTACTGAACGTACCAACCTCTATCCTTATCATCATTAGAGGATACCAACACTCTTTTGCTCCTAGCAGCCAGAGTGAAAACCCCTTGAAGAAATAAGGTAGGAGAATAAAGATAAATGAGGTGAGTAAAGGTAAAAGGAACCAAGGCTAAAGAAGCTAAACATCTAAGACACGCGATAACCCGCCACACAAGAGGACCAACTTGTCTGAAGCAAATGTTGAAGAAACGAAAAAATTCGATGATGACTGGATCAATAAGAGGTCTAAACCCTAGAGTAAAAGGGTAAGTGTAAACAAAAGAATGCTTCGTCTTGTAAGACGTTATTCTTTGATTGTTATTCGGAATAACAATGGGAAAATCAGACTCCCAAGAACATTCCCTATGAACAAGGGGAATCAACCTTCGGTAATAAGAGTGGGATACCTATCAACACTATCAAGGGATAACGACTGATCTACAAGAACCTGACTATCCCTAGTGAAGGTAAATTCAGCAGGAATGATTTCATCAACTCATGGTTCGCGTAAGGGTTCGTGATGTTCTCTACCCCTGGAAAAAGACCTGAAAACCCTAGCTCTTGGAGAGACTAAAGACCTAGCAGAAGAAGGGGAAACAATCTGGGAAGAAGAAGAGCCTCTCGAAGGAGTAGAGCCTGAACTCCTTAGTCTACCACCCCTCCGACTCCGAGTCGGAGCGGAAGAGGGTGTCAATTCATCAACGTTTATGACTTTCTTAGATTGGTTTGAAGAAGATATATCTACAAAGGCAAAGAAAAAAGTTCTTTACAAATAAAGTTTGAAAGTTAAAAGTTTTTCGTGAAAGAAAAGGAAAAGGGGTATTTATACTCGAAGACAACCGTCAAAAAATGGAAAAAAAAGCAATGATGTGAAAACCATAATTGAAGATGTCACTTTGTGACTGATGCAGCCGCAAGAAAGACCTAAAAGACGCTGAACAATTGCAAAACCAATCCAAGAATGCCACGTGGCATAAGCATTGAATGGAATTGACAAGCGACGCTTACGTACAAGAAAAGATGCAATGATTCGAGTGAAGAGGCGGTAAAATATTCCCGCCATAAATGAGTATCCACTTACCCAAATATTAATTGATAAATATATGGTAAGTGGGCGGACTATCTGTATTGGTAAAAAAGAGCTTCACACATGTAATAAATCTTGATGACTCGGTAATCTACGTAGAGCAATGAAGACACGACAACTGAACGGAACTCTATGAATAGGTATGAGGCAAAGAGGCACGGCAAATCACACCCATGGGTTAATTAGCTACAGAAGTCTTAACCTGATTGAGAAAATGAAGAGACAAGGTCAAAAGTGTATTTGGGCAGAATAAAGGGCAGATTTAGATATCTTCAAATTAGAGATCCATGCGTTACACAACATTCACACAACAGTTACGGTTGATTCATTGTAACGTTACATTAGAGTCATAATTAGTCATTAATGCTCAACCACTGAAAAGGGAAGACGTTATATTAGGAAATTTCCTATATAAAGGAGAAAAATATAACATGTAAGGGGAGAAAAAAAACATTCTAACTACTATTGCAATATACTTACTTTTTGTGCATCTTACTGCTTTCCATTTACGAGTTTACCTACCATTATAATCTTATTCTTTGGTTATCACAAACCCATGTTCTTCTTAAAATATCTTTAGGCAAAGAATCCAATTCTTTGGTTAAACAGGGAAGCCCGACCCGTTGATGTGTTACATATAGTAGGCTAGAGGCCGTCGTGCAAGATATCATCACCCAAGTATGGCTTGATGTGCTAAAGTGGGGTACCATTGTATTTCACTATAGTCCTGTTGGTCGGGACGAGTTTCCGTTATTTGTTGTTTCATTTATGAGTGAGTTTCATGTTTTGAACTCTATTTTTGTGCTTGCTCCTATTGGGAGATTCTATGAGTAGTAGCTCGTGTCTAACATTGTTTATTCATCCTTTCTAGTGGTGAAACTGGAAGTGAGTCCATATTGTCCCTAGTGGTAAGCTTTATGTCATTCTCCTGAGTATTTTGTTTTCGAGATGTGATTTGATACTCCATTGAGATGTGAGTAAGTGAGTGCTATGATTTTGTTAGCCGATATGAATTAGTGGGATATCTCTATTGGTATGATATACATTCGACATGTGTCATAGAGTTGAGGGCGAGACCCTCGTGATTCTTTGTGATTTGATATGTTTGGACCGAGCCGAGTACCGCGGTGGAATTTTTATTAGATTGGCATCCTTGTGAGTTGTTCATATGCTTTGCTTCTTCCTTGTTATATTGCTTTTGGTAAGTCAGTATTGATAGAGAGTTATGCATATGGGCTTGTTTGATGGTACCTTTATGTGCTTCTATTTTTTTTTCATACTCAGTCATTTCGTTATGTGCTTCTTTAGTTTAGTTTGCGGGATGTGTGCCCGGTGGTGTTAGCTGTGACTCGGTAATTCAGGTGTCTAATGATGAGGTCTTCGTGTTTATTTCATCATTATCGGTACTATGGGATTTGGAAGCAGAGTTCTTCCATATGTGGGAGAAATTGCCAATGTTGAGTTGATTTCGGGCAGTTATTGTGATCAAAAGTGTTATTGAGCCTATGTGTGATGTGCTATGTTGTGAGGTCGTGTTTTATGGGCGTAGACCCGAGTTGATGCAGCTGGTTGAGGCTAATTCCGAATATGGATTTAGATTTGGGTCTCTTGGAAATGAGTAGAAAGTGAGGAATTGAGGTATGAGGTTTATCGATGATGATGAGAAGGCTATATGGAAGTTGTGATGGTGTCATCAGGCTTATGTAGATTGGGGTAACGTGGGATCACCCGCAGGTGTGTGTTGGATATGCACAATCAGTGATTGGATGAGTTCAAAGTGAATCTTGGCACGTTCGAGTACGAACGTTTGTCATTGTGATGACCCAAAAGGTCATCTCGTACTTTCTAGATAATTCTGTGTTCCGAGGTCGTGAAAACCTCCTTCTATCTCACCTCGATTTGCATGCACATCCCGGGCGTGTAGGTGGGAAGTCTTTATGTGAAAACTGATAAAAATGATAATTTTGTATTAGAAATTTGAATAAAGTTGACTTCGATCAACGATTTTGGTAATCTGACCCGAACCCGTGATTTAACGGTCCTTGAGGGTCCGAAGGAAAATATAGGACTTGGGCGTATGCCCGGAATCGAACTCCGAGGTCCCAAGTCCCTGAAGTTAATTTTTTAAAGAAAATTATTTTCTGAAAAATATAAAGGTGTTTGAAATGATATTTGAGGTGAAACCTGTGATATCGGGGTCGTATCATGGTTCCGGAGCCCGGTACAGGTTCGATATGATTTATATGTGTTATATGTGAAATTTGGTAAAAAAAGGACTTAGTTTGTCGTGATTCGGACCTTAAATGCAAAACTAAATATTTTTAGAAGTTTTGAGGAATTTCATGGATTTTTAGTTTAATTCATCGTTTTAGTGTTGTTTTATGTGGTTTGAAACCTCGTGTGAGTCCGTGTTAGGTTATATGACTGGTGTGTGTGGTTGGACGGGGTCTCGAGGCCTCAGGTATGTTTCGGATGCTCATCGGGTGATATTAGAACTTGGAAGACAGTTGAACCATTGCTGGTTCTGGTGTCTCGCACCTGCGATAGACCTCCGCATGTGCGGACACGCAGGTGATGCGAGGAGCTCGCAGGTGCGGACTTGGCCCAATCACCCAGTCCTCGCAGGTGCGGTTTGTTTTCTGCAGATGCGGAGCCGCACGTGCGGCCAATTGACCGCTGGTGCAACCCCAGGCCTTTTAGTGGGTTTTCGCACCTACGATGGTATTTCCGCAAGTGCGGTCCCAGGGGCGCAAGTGCGGAAATTGCTGGGCAATTATATCAGATTCAAGGGCTTAAGCCTATTTTCACCATTTCGAATTTTGGAGCTCGGGAAGGGTGATTTTTGAAGACTTTTGCACCTGGGTAACTTGGGTAAGTGATTTCTAACCTACATAGATTAATTTCCATGATTCCTAACTTAAATCTGGTCCTTAGAATTCGAATTTGGGTGGAAGATTTGGGAAAATTTTGATAAACTTCATAGACCAAATTATTGAGTTTTGATTGGGTTTTTGATCTCCGATTTGAGAGATTTTCAGATGTTTGGACTCGTAAGTGAATGGGTGTCCGGAAAATAAAAATTTTACCCTATTCCGAGACGTGGGCCCGAGGAACTTTTTGGGCGAATTTCCTAATTTCGCGTATTAGCTTCGAACTTATTAGTTATTTTATTTCCTTGTGATGATATTTACACTATGCAATCGAATTGTCTAGATTTGGGCCACCTGGAGTTGGATACTCGTGGCAAGAGCGTGGTTTTGAGTTGATTACCGCAGTCAAGGTAAGTATCTTTCCTAACCTTGTGTGGGGGAACCACCCCTTAGGATTGAGTCTTCTATGTGGATTGTAGTCCGTGTACGCGAGGTGACGAGTGCATACTCGGAATTATTTGCAAACAAATTGCCCTTTAGGGATTTTAGGTCCTTATGTTCCCCGCGTATGAATTGAAATTGTTATATTTAAATTCCTGATTTCTAGTTTCATCTCTCCCTGCTCAAATCAGAAGTACTTGCCTAGAATTCCTTGTTTCATATATGATCTTAATTGACTTAAATGAAGACCTTGTTTTTCCCACCGTTATACTATATCTTTCTTCATACGCTGCCTATGTGACTAAAACTAGTATAATCTCGCCCTATAAATGTCTAACAAGTAATTGGAATATCTATACGTTGGTCAAGCATGCCCGTGAGTCGTACATTGTGATTTAAATGATTTTCCTCTTAAGTAATACTTAGGTTTAATCGATGACCGCCCATGTTGATGGTATTCTTTGATGCTGCCTATTTACTAAGCATTTGTTCAAACTGAGTTTATTCGGTGAAGCTAATTGTCTAAGTGAGATTGGTTATAGTTGATTCCCTTGCGGGGATGATTTGGTTTCTTGGTTGCGAACTTGAATATATAGAATCGTTGCTATATTTGTCGTGTTTTCCCCTCGTTATGTTGTTTTCTCTTTGTGCTTGGCATTCCTTTCAGTGTCTACTTCTTATGAGTGAGTTTTTACCATTTTTATGATTTAAGTCTTTGTATTGATTTGCTCATAGCACTTTGCATTCGGTCTTGTTTGCTTTTGCGCCGGTTGGGGCAATATATATTGTTTCTGTCGCATTCTAGTTGTTTTCCTCAGTGGCTGCATTGCATATTTAAATTGGGACTACGGACCGAGATCCGGGATCTTTCCCCCTGTACTGCATCGCATATTTAAATTGGGACTACAGACGAGATTCCGGGAGCTTTCCCCCTGTACTGCACTGCATTACAAAACCTAAGTTGCGGACTGAGTTCCGGTGGTTTTATCATTGAGGAGATTTGGATCGAATAATATATATATATATTGAAAAGTATAGCTAAAAAGCAATTATCTCCAGGAAAAGTTATGTTTGAAGGACTTCTATTTCGAAAGTATATTTGAAAAGTATTTGTCTTGCAGAAAAATTATATTTGAAAGAGCAGTATTTGGGAAAGTATATTTTCAACATCACGTATTTTGATGACATTTGAAAGAGTAGTATTTGGGAAAGTATATTTCTAACATCACGTATTTTGATGATATTTGAAAAAGCAGTATTGGGGAAAATATTTTTGAACACCACGTATTTGAAGAGACTATGTTTTAAAGATTTATCTTTATAAAAATATATAAATATACATTCAGAAAAAGTATGTTTCAAAGAAGAAATTTCTCTATTCCGGAACGAATAAATCTTTAGAGTTTTCAAAATAAACTCACGATTTAAAGGTTTTCACTCGAAGGTTTGACCAGTTTTATTGAGTTTATTGGCTAAGGACTGACGTGAATAAATTGATGAAGTGCTGAGTTGCTAGTGCTTTTATTGGGTTGTGATTCCCGCCATTTGGATTGTATTCTTTCCATTCTCTTTGCGTATTTCTATTATGCTGCTCGTTGATCTTAATTATTGAATTTTCTTCCATATTATTCGATCGTATCGTTAATTACATTGAAAAATATTTAGATAGATATTATGTTTCGGTCATTTATACATTTATGCCCTTTTACTTATTAGACCGGTGGTGTCTTGACTAGTCCTCGTCACTACTTCACCGAGGTTAGTCTTGATACTTACTGGGCACCGCTGTGGTATGCTCATACTACACTTCTGCACAATTTTGTGTGCAGATCCAGGTTATTGTTGTTAGTAGCTGCGCAGATCATTGCTGAGGAGACTCAAGGTAACCTGTTGCTGCGTTCGCAGGCTTCGGAGTCACTTTCCTGTTTTATTTCTATTCAAATTTACTTACTTATTCCTAGACAGTTGTATTTAGATTTGATAGAAAGATTTGGTAGAGCTTATGACTTGTATTTACTGGGTTTTGGAAAATTATAAACTCTGTCAAGATGTCTATATCGAGACTGTTATAATTCCTTTATTATTGTTGTCGTTCAGTGAAAATGTTAGGCTTACCTAGTCCCTAAGACTAGGTTCCATCACGATACCCAACGGAGGGAAATTTGGGTCGTGACAAAAGAGTACATCACATGCTTTGCATCATTTTTGTAAGTTCATCCATGTCAAAATGAGGTTCTTAATTTCCAGCATTTCTTGAATCGGAACCATAAACCATTATATCTCCAATATCTTGGACCTTCGTTTAATCTATCTTTTCACGCCCTTGATTTCGCCGTTCTAATCTTATCCAATCTTTGAAGCACACTAGAACATCCAAAGCGTTGCTACCCAATGAATGACGGTATCTCCTAGTTGCTTCCTTGCTTGTCTAAATGCGCTCTCTGATGCAACTGTTGAAATCGGCACATTTAGCACGTCTCGAGCCATGGCCGAAAGAATAGGAAATTGATTTGAGTTGCTCTTCCACCAACCCAGTGATAGAAATTCCTTTGTGCGGGTTCTGGTGAATTTTGCAAGTAAATTTTGAGTTTACCAATATTCATACTAGTGGTTTGTTGATGCTCTCCTAGTGTAGACCAAATTAAATATCTTCAACACCATCATTATCCTCCAAAGCACCAGATGCAGATGTAGAAACAGAACTTGAAGGAATATCTGCATCTACAACAAAAGAAGCATCAACAATGTCAACATAATAGTTATATAAAGTTTGTAAATGTTTGTGTAGATCAGAAATACAAGTTTCAACATCAGGGGTTTCAGTTGGTCCAATATCCATATATACATATAAAGCGGTGATTAATTGGTGACAATTGGTCATTTTGATAGAAGGGTTTAAAATAGCACCAATTAGGTAAATGGCATGTAACAGTCAAATAATCATTTTCATTAACAACATGACCAATATCAGAAGTAAGAGAAACTCTACAAGAAAGACTAGCGAACAAATAATGGATATATGTTTGATATTGTCCAAAAATCCTAAAGTTATCAGCTCTACAAGTACTTCTAGGAATACCTTTAAACAAAGGATAAATTCTTTGAATATAAGTAACAAGATATGGTGAGATAGCAAAACTAAAAGGTAAACAACCTAAAACAATCATTTTAGCTAATTCTTCTCAATCTTTCACTATTCGTATTTACCCATTAAATCGCTAGTACCGGGTTAAGTTTTTGTTGGCCAGATTCTTCATCAACATCTCGTGCAATAGGGTGGTTATCTACCATATACCTACGAAGTTGACCCGTTCCCCCTTGATTACCCGCAGTCTCATGTTTATAAACTTCCTTACAAATAGTACATCTTACGTAATTTCTATCTTCTTCTAATCTTTCAAAAAATTTCCAACACTTACTTCTTAATCTTCGATTCTTCTTACTAGGGAGGGGAGGCTTACCTGTATTACCACGACCGTCACCCCTAGTATTTTTACTAGCAGTACCAGGTGTAGGTGGTGGTGTTTCAAGATTATCAAGTGATTGAATATCATCTATACCATAATCTTCTTGAAGTTGATCATAATCTACATTTAAATTTTCAGGTGAACCTTAAGGAATATGTGTAAAGCTACTAGAAAACCAGTACCACCTCTTGATCTTTTAAATTTTTTACTCTTACTAGTGTGAGCACCTAATTTTTTACCATACTTGGACTTTTAACCACTTTTTAGTATGTAAATATTATTTAAGTTTAATATATATATTCTAGCTTTTGTTTCACTTTTTTTTATATGTTTTACTTAAGAAAATTTAAAATGGTAAAAAAGAGTAGTCACATTGTCGGGATAAGTTTTACCTTCATTTACAACGAAAGAAAAGTTCTCAAAAAGATATAGTTTTATTTAGTTTAGTGCAATTTTTAAAATTAAATACTTTCAACAAATGAATATTGAGTATGTAGTAATTGTACTTTACTATTTTGGATTTAATGAGTAGATTTTATTTTGATTATTTATTATCAAGAAAAGAAAATAATACAAAAAAAAAAAGCGAATCAAAGAGGCCAAGTTGCAAAAGATTTCCTCACAATGTCATTGCCAATTCAATTTTCGTGCCTCACATGCTCTCAAAATACTTCATTAACGGATTTCTTCTTTTATTGCATTTGAAAGAGAGAAAGATCCCTTCCAAGAAATTTTCACTCACTGAGCATGGGTTCCATGCGCCCTAATTCATCTCACACTTAAATATCTCCCGCTCACTCGCACAATTAAGCTGCCCACATTTGAGGAGAGAAAGGGACGAGAAAAAAGAAAGCACAATAGCACAACCTCCCTCTCCACGAGAAATCAACCATCAAAGCTTCACCATTTTTCCTCCACTCTAAAAGCTCTGCTAAACAGCCCCATCTCAACCACCAAACCAGCAGCCTCAACACCGTCCCTCCTCTACCCAAAACACCACTGTTTTATCCACACAAAAAATGACCCAAATTACACCAAAAACGAGCTAAGAAAGGGGACCAAAATCCATCCCCAATAAGCAACAAAACCAGCTGCAACACTGAAAAAAGAAGCCCCCCAAAATTCAGCAGAATCAACCACAAAAATCAGCCCCAACCTGTTGAGATCACCAGTATGAAGAGCTCTGAATCCTATCTAATGGAGGACACAGAAGTTTATCAAAGAGAGAGAAGAAAGAGAACTGCTTGGAGTCGGTTAGAAACGAGAGAAGAAAATGATTATTGATTATTACAGAAAATGTCTTTACACTGCTTTATATACAATCAACTAAGATGTAGGCTAATGACTAACTAAACTAACAATGGATGTTGACTCAGCAATTACAGGTAATAAATACAATACACATCACTAATACAATGTACTATAGTCTTAATACCCCCCTTCAAGTTGGATGTGAGGAAATCACACCCAACTTGCCAAGTACAGAGCTGTGTCTGATGCCGGTGAGAGCTTTAGTGAGCACATCTGCAAGCTGTTGGCCAGTACCAATGTGATGTAGTGAGATGAGCCCCTCTTGAAGTTTGGTGCGCACAAAATGACAATCAACCTCAACGTGTTTGGTCCTTTCATGGAACACAGGATTTCAGGAAATGTGTAGAGCAGAAAGACTATCACAGTGTATAGGAATTGGAAAATTGATTGATACAGTGAGTTCTTCAAGTAGCCTGGACAACCAAACAAGTTCACCAACAACTTTTCTAAGAGCTCTATATTCTGCTTCTGCTGAAGAGAGAGATATGGTTTCTTGTTTCTTGGATTTCCAACTAATGGAGCTTCCTCCCAAGAACACAACATACCCAGATACTGACCTTCTTGAGTCAGGGCAGGCTGCCTAATAAGAGTCACAATAGGCAGTTAGTGACAGATCATCTTTGTTGCTGAAATATAGGCCCAGAGTGGGATCTTACTTCAGATACTTAGCATGTGATAGGCTGCCTGTAAGTGGGGCTCCCTAGGATCTTGCATGAACTGACTGAGATGTTGGACTCCATATGCTAGGTCTAGTATAGTGTTGGTTAGGAAGTTCAATTTGCCATTCAGTTTTCTGTAGAAAGTGGGATCAGACAATTGTGTTCCCTATTTAGCTTTTAGTTTGACTATGGAATCAAGGGGAGAAGTCAAGGTTGGACAGTGAAGACACTCATAGTCTTTTAATAGGTCCAAAACAAACTTTCTTTTTGAAATGATTATCCCATTTGGTTTGTGAAGAATTTCCAGCCCTAGAAAATAATGTAATTGTCCTAAATCTTTGATCCTGAACTTACCATGTAAGAAGGCCTTAAGTTGATTAATCTCTTCAGAATCAGTCCCTGTGAGCAACACATCATCTACATACATTGCTATAAAGACAATGGAGGAGTCCTGTTTTCTGTAGAACAAAGAGTAATCATGCATGGAATGTGTACATCCTCTTGAGTATAAGACTTCAATTAACTTGTCATACCACTGTCAACTGGCATGTTTTAGTCCATAAAGGGACTTATTCAGCTTGCACACTAACTCTGGAGAGTGCACTTCAAATCCTGGAGGAGTCTGCATATAGACCTCCTCATGCAAATCTCCATGGAGAAATGCATTATTCACATCTAGTTAGGAGATTTGCCATTTCTTCTTTGCTGCTATGGCAATGCGAGACCTGACAGTAGTCATCTTGACCACTGGAGAAAAGGTCTCTATGTAGTTTATCCCTGCATATTGGGTGTATCCCTTTACTACTAGTCTTGCCTCGTACCTCTCTATACTGCCATCTGCTCTATGCTTGACTTTATACACCCATTTATACACAATAGCCTGCTTTCCCTTAGGTAAAGGTACCAGGCCCTGTGTGTTCATATAAAGCTTCAAACTCATGTGTCATAGCATTCTGCGAGGCAGGATATACAGCAGCTTCTTCATATGAAGTTGGTTCTCTATCATTGCAAATGTTTTATATGATATGCTGACTATTAGGATGTAGGGCATCAGAATTGATGTGGTTATTATGGGAAAACATAGCATGGATGGAGTAGTTAGTGTTGGATTTCAGATTTGGTATCTTGTAGACATAGTCATTCAAATGTGAAGGAAGTTTGTGTTCTCTAGTGGATCTCCTAAAACTTGGTGATTCTACTAGTGGTGATTGAGGTGAGACCATGTCTTGAAAATGTTCTACTGGAATCTATGGTTTAGGTGAATGGATTGCAGGTGAGGAAGTTGTAGGTGGTGAATCAGGGCTTGAGAAGTTAGTGTCTTCCTGATCATATGTGTTATCACTGGTGTTGTGAAACGCATGAGTACCAATATGATTGGGTGGATTCTCAGTGAATGGTGCAGTGGGGAAAACAGATGAGATGTCAGGTATAGTGGAATTAAGAGTGAAGGGAAAAACTGACTCATAGAAAGAAACATCTCTTGAAATGTGTATTTTCTTAGTGGCCAGACTTATTACTTTGTACCTCTTTGTGCCAAAGGGATATCCTACAAATACATGTGGGATAGTTCTTGGTTCTAACTTGTCTCTGAGAGGTTTTGGCACAGTAGGATAACAGAGTTATCCAAAACTCCTCAAGTGAGAGTAATTGGGCTTTCTTCTATACAGGAGTTCAAAGGGGCATTTGTTCTTTAGGGGAGTTGTTAGCAGTCTATTGATCAAGTATGTTGTTGTAAGTATGCACTCCCCCCAGTATTTTAGTGGTAATTTGGATTGAAAGAGGAGTGATTTGGCTGTTTCAAGGAGGTATTTGTGTTTCCTTTCCACCACTCCATTTTGTTGTGGTGTGTAAGGACAAGTCTTTTGGTGATTAATTCCTTCGGATTGAAAGAAAGAGGTTTCTTCATTACTAGTGAATTCTAAACCATTATCAGATCTTATACATTTAACAGTTGTCTTGAACTGATTTTCCACCATGCTTGCAAAGGCTTTTATTATTTGCAAAGCATTGCTTTTGCAACTTAGAAGATGTGTCCAAGTGGACCTACTATAGTCATCCACTATAGTTAGGAAGTACTTGAAATTATTGTGTATGGACACATGATAAGGTCCCCACAAGTCCACATGAAGTATTTCAAAAATTTCAGTGGTTTCAGTTGTCCTTTGTGGAAAGGATAGTCTAGACAGTCTGGCCATAGGGCAGATGTTGCATATGAAAGGTTGTTTAGCAGAAAGAATTGTAGGTATAGTATAAATCCCTCTCATTTTACTAAAGGGTACATGACCAAGTCTGAAATGCCACAACACATTTACATCAACATCAGGAAATGAATCAGAAAACAAACCAGAACCATTGTCTTTATTTTTGTTATTGCAGATGAAATTATTTACAATTGGAAATGAATTTTAAGGATGAGATAGACAGTGTACAGTGCTCACATCATCAGTCTGAATAGAGAAACAGGAAGAATCACAGTTTTGTTTAAGACTACCTTTTTTCACGCATTTAGAGCAGGAAGTAGAGCCCATCCAACAACTTACCAATCTCCATAGGCCTCTTCAGTGAAGGGGCCTACAGTAGACAGGAAGTATCAGAAAATAATGCAATACATTTGAGATGAATTGCTAGTGAGATAATGGACACTAGGTTGAACTTGAAAGATGGAATAAACAAAACTCTATACAGAACAATTTTAGGTGTCAGGAATATATTTCCAACTTCAGTTACTTTTACTTTGTAACCATTTGGAAGCTTGACTAATAGAGGATACGGTAGGCTTATTATGTTTTGCAAGTGAGCTTTGTTCAAGGTCATATGATGTGATGCCCCGGAATCTAATATCCATAAGTCAGCTTTTGCACTAAAACAGTTGCATGATGGATTATCAAAGTCAATTGAAGAAGTGCAAGCAATCATACCTGCAAAATTCATTGGTGCCCCACTAATCATGTTTGCACTGGCTGAGTTTTCTCCACTGCCTCCTGTCTGAAAGTGTTGCAGCAAGCTAACAATTTGTCCATACTGTTCCTTTATGAGACTAACATTTTGGCCTTGATTTTCTCCATGAAGTTCCAGCTTTTCTCTTTCCTCTACATTTGTGACTGCATTTGCCATGACATTTCTCCCTTTATTGAACCTTGTGTTATTGTTGTATCTTTGTGTACCTTGTATGTATTGTTGTTGTGATCCTTGATTAAAGCCTTGAGGATATCCATGGAGTTTGTAGCACTTATCCTTAGTGTGACCTTGTCGTTTGCAATAGTCACAAAATGGTCGAGATTTGCTGTTTGCAGCTTGGTTTTCAGTCCTAGTCGAGTAGCCCATTTGATTTCCTGTTCCAGTTGAATAGTTTGTTTTGAAATTTCTACCTCCTAGGTTGACATTCAATGTTGTGGAATCGACATTCAGTTGGTTCCTTGGCCTAAATTCTCTCTGTTTCTCCTCTTGTATTAAGAGGGCAAAGGCTTATGCCATGTTTGGCAGGGGATTCATCATAAGTATGCTTCCTTGAACAACTGTGTACACTTCGTTGAGTCCTATTAAGAATTGTATCAGTCTTCAATCCTGTTCTGCCTTATGCATGTTTTCTTTCGCTCCACAAGTACACGCACAACTACAGTGATCTTTGACACTGAGAGTATTCAATTCCTCCCAGAGTTTCTTCATTTTTGTGTAGTAACCAGTGATATCGAGCACACCCTGACTTAAATCGTTGATTTCCTTTTGGATTTGGTACAACTTAGCCCCATTCGTCTGATCATATCGATCCTCAAGCTCCTTCCACAATTCTACAGAGTCATTCACGTACTCAACATTGTCAGTTATGTCCTTTGACAAGGAATTAAGATCCACGAGGTGACCATATCATCGCACATTTCCCATTGACGAAAGAGTGGGGACATTGCATCAGGTCTTCTACTATCACCATTAATAAAACCTAATTTGTTTTTCACTGAAAGAGCTCTGAGCACACTTCTCCTCCAGGAACGGTACCCGATTCCATCAAAAGGAACCGGAACCATAGTAGAGCCTGGGCTATCGGAAGGATGTATGTAGAGAGGGCTACCAGCATCAATTACCGTCTGTCTCGCCGCCGTTGTGTTTGTTTCATCAGTCTGATCTGTAGTCGCCATGGAAATTTTGTGAGAGATTCATGAAAAATAGTTGAATTAGCCTTCACACAGTCGAGATTTCTCCTGTTCGTCAACGAATCGTCACTGCATGTGCCCGATTCAAGTTTTCCCAAGTTGTGATTTGATGAAGAAAAAAAATAAGAACACCCAAATGAAACCCTAAAGTACTTCAGTGATTAAAAACGATAGAGAGATGATGCCTGGTCGTTGATCGGACCTCCGCTATGATACCACGTTGAGATCACCAGTATGAAGAGCTCTGAATCCTCTCCAGTAGAGGGCACAGAAGCTTCTCGAAGAGAGAGAAGAAAGAGAACTGCTTAGAGTCGGTTAGAAACAAGAGAAGAAAAGGATTATTGATTATTACAGAAAATGTCTTTACACTACTTTATATACTATCAACTAAGATGTAGGCTAATGACTAACTAAACTAACAACGGATGCTGACTCAACAATTACAGGTAATAAATACAATACACGTCACTAATACAATGTACTATAGTCTTAATACAACCACCAGCCATTAACCACCTAGAATACATCTAGAAACGCTGCCAAAAACTAGCCGAAACAACTTCCAAACACCACCCAAAAGCAGCTGAAAAACATCGCAGGACCCAGCCCAAAAACGAGCTCAATCCCACACCAAACTCCAGCGAAAACCAGTCCAAAAAAACAACAAAAATGCAGCAACAAATCACCAAAAAATGCTGCCAGCTTCCGCCCTTCAAACAACCACGAAACCTGCCACGACCCATTTCTGGAGTCGTGATGGCGCCTGTCGGGAACCAGGCAAGCCCCCCTTTTTCTCTAACTAAATACAATTTCCAATAAAATATCCTTCTTAACAAGTCTGTGGATAAAAATAATAATAAATCAAAATTTGGAAACCAGTTTATGAAATTCAAAACCCAAATCCTACAAACCCCGGATCCAGTGTCACACAGTCATGAGCTGCTAATACTTAATACAACCAAAAATAAATGACCAACATAGTCTGAAAATAAATACGACGGTAGAAAAGGAAGAGAAGATGAGATCACGGTCTCCAGTTGATACCTCGTCAACTCTGATGAAACTGATGCTACTCACTGACCAAAGCTGAATCCCGCTGTACCTGGATCTGCACACAAGGTGCAGGGGGTAACGTGAGTACACCAACTCAGTAGTAACGAAACCAAACTACGGGCTGAGAGGTAGTGACGGACTAAACCTCCAATAATTCGAACAACAATATATAACCGGACATGACGGTAATATATCAGGAAATAAACACGATGCATCAACATATGTCTGTAACTCTGCATCTTAGAATGAATTCATATAGAATCAAGCATAATGTATACTCAGTAATCAAACTCTCATAAGGTGGTCCACTCAGTACTAGACTACGGCCTCCCGGCCCAGGGAAGTCCATCCCGGATATTACATAAACACAAGTGACATTGTCACCTAGTACTGAGGAAAAAGGCCGATCCAGCCACCACAGAGAAGATCCATCTCCGGAACATAATACCCACGGAGGAAATCCATCTCCAGAACATAAGACTCACGAAGAAAATCCATCTCCGGAACATGAGACCCACGGAGAAGATCCATCTCCGGAACATAATACTAGGACAAGATCCATGTCCAGTGAAATCCATCTCTCAATATTTGTGCGCTCACTGGGGGAGTAAAGACTCCGGAGGGGCTCCTTCCAGCCCAAGCGCTATATCAAGCCAATGAAGGCATGATTCCAGGGTCGCTGCGGCGTGCAGTGCGACCTCATAACTGTCTCAAAACCAGGCTCCAAGCCTCACTGAGTCAGTACCTTCCAGTCTCACTCACAATGCTCTAACATATGAAAATCAGTCCAAACCAATGATAATATAGAATAAACTAGCAACTTACGAGACTGAGACAGGAAACATATACTATAACAAGACTGATTACATGAAAACAATAATCATAAATAGAGACAACAATAATGGACCGTTCCGGTCTGAACATATCGGCATGAAACCTTAACATTTATACTTAGCATGATTTCTATTTCATTCAAGGTAAATACCACCTTCATAGTACAAATATCAACCTGAGATAACCATTAGACAGTGTCATGGGATGAGCCAGGATACAAATATTCGGTGTACGCCTGCATGCCTGTCACTTGGCAAGTGCTTCACCTTAATTAACATCATATATCAAATAGTTTGGGGTTTCGAACCCTCAGTTCCAAGTTTGGAAGCGTTACTTACCTCAAAACCGGCTAATATACTACTCTGCAATGCCCTTGCCTCTAAATTCGGCCTCCGAGTGCTCCAAATCTACCAACAATCAGATGTATATCATTATAATATGCTAAGGAACTAATCCCAATCAAATGTATCAAAAATACTCAAAATTCTCGAAATTGGTCAAACCCGACCCTCTAGGCCCACGTCCCGAAACTCAGAAATTTTTATACAAAATTGTTCTTCATCATCTGACGAGTCCGTACATATAAAGAACACTAAATTCGGAGTCCAAATGACCCCTCAAATCTCCATTTTTAAAGACTCTTAATCCCAAGCCCTAATTACCTAATTTGCACTGATTTTTCCCTAATTTTCAACCATAAATCCGACCTTTAATCACATATAAACGAGTTTAGAGTCCAAAAACCTTATCTCAATGAAGAACTATCGAATCCCCTCTTCAAAACTCTTCCAAAAACTTCAAACCCGGATGAAACATTGAGAAAGATGTCTAAAATTCGCGAAGGCATATTTTATACTCTCTGAACAGTGGTTTCGCACCTGCGGCCACTTACTCGCACTTGCGGAACCAAACATGCGGATCCCAGGTGTGCACCTGCGGAAAATCCCAAGGTCCTCAAATCCCGCACCTGCGATCGACCTCCCGCACCTGCGATCGACCTCCCGCACCTGCGGCCTCGCAGGTGCGACAATTAACTCGCACCTGCGGAATCCTCTCACTTAGCCAAACTTCCGCACCTGCGGTGCCATGTCCGCTCCTGCGAAACCGCACCTGCGGCTCCCCATCCGCAGGTGCGAAAACTCCAGCAACAGCAACATCAGCAGTGACAAAACCATTCCAAACTCCCCGTTAACCATCTGAAACCATCCCGAGTCCCTCGGGATCCCAACCAAACATACCAGCGCATCATATATGATCATTCAAACTTAGTCGAGCTTTTGAAACATAAAAAACAACATCAAAACCCCAAAAACACATCGAATTCAAGCCTATGAACTTTGAATTTTTTAAATTCCACTAACGATGCCGAAACTACCAAAAACAACTCCGATTGCCCTGAAATTTTGCAGACATATCCAAAATGACATTATGAACCTGTTCCAACTGTCGGAATCCCATTCCGACCCCGATAGCCTATTTTCCACTGCCAACCGAAAATTGCCAAAAACTAACTTTCGCCAATTCAAACCTAATTCTACATCGGACATCACAAAAATATTCCAAACACACTCCTAAGTCCCAAATCACCTAACGAAGCTATCCGAGCCATAAAATCCGCATTCTGAGGTCGTTTCCCAATAAGTCAACTCTTAATTGACTTTTCCCATTATAAGGCTATCTTTAAAGACTAAGTTACTGAATTCTCATTTAACCATTCCAATTTCATGCCTATCGACTCTAACACATCAATAATAGAATAACCAATCCATGACAAGTCAATGACAGCAATAAAAATACAAGTTTTACGTAACGACAGACCGGATCGTTACAAAACCCCAGCTTATACCACCAAAAATCCAGCCGTGAAAACCAGCGAAATAATACCCCTTTGTAGCTGAAAATCACTCAAAACATAGCTCAAAATGCAGCCAACTCCACCATTAAAGCAGCTCCAAAATCCAGCTATGAAAATGTAGCCAAAAGCTTCACAAAAGAACAGCATGAACACTGCCTAAAATCAGTCGGAAACATCCTTATAATAACCCCAAAACCAACCCCAATAACTAGTAAAATTTCAGCCGTAAGAGGCTCGTTCTCTGGTTTGCTTCGCCGTCGAGCTTCGGACTATGGTTCTGTCCGCCTTCAAGTTTGGTCGGCGTTCTTTCTCAGTAATTCCATACTAGGAGATTTCTTGAATGAAAAGTGAAGTTTGCATCTATAAAAGGTCCAGTTCTTTTATATATTTTCTGCATTTCCTCTTAAGAGTTTGTTTAGTTAAGCCATCAAATGTGTGTTGCTTTAATTTGCCCAATTTGCTTTCTTGCTGTTGCTACTATTTTTGTCACTAGTTTAGTATGTGCGTCGCAGGTGTACCTCGCGTCAGGTAAATATATGTGCAAGAACAATGTGTTAACTACAGATGCTTCATCCCAATTTTATATTTTTTCTATCAATTTAGCATTGATATATTTATGATAATTTCTATATAAACTAACTTTGTATTACATTTTCTGTTGTTGTAATTTCAGGGGAAAATATTTAGGAAAAAAATATGGAAAATTATTGTTGAATAAGAAAAATGAATCTAGTCATGTAAAAAATATAGGGTTATTCTCACCATTTCAATCCTATTTTGTTCCCTTCTTTTGATTCATCTGCTTATTCTTATCTCAAGAAAGTTTATAAAACCAAATTGACATGAGAATAATATAAAAAAATATCAAATATATATTAATAAAGTTGCATATGAACATAAAAAATACTAAGTAACATGGAATTTAGATTAATAATTAAAGAGTGGATCATAGAATAATAGGATTATGTCATCATGAATTTTGAATACATGGCACATCAAAAACAATCTAAAAGACTATAAGAATTAATTCTTGCGCGCTTTGATCATGTACCACATATTAAGAAATTTAGAACTTTAAGAAAATTATATAAATTATTAAATTTTGTATACCTAACTGCAATTGTTAAGTGTCATTTAGAAAGTATTTTTAGCATTGGATGTTGATTAAAGAGTATAATAGCTATAAATATATCTAATTATAGAATTTATTATAATGTTCTATATTTTGGTACATAAATTTTATAGTTTGAATCTTTGATTAAAGACTAATGACATACTATTTTATACCCCGCAATTAAACATAGATTTTTACAAAACTATTTCTCTATTTTTTTTATTTTTACTAAAATAATTAAATTATATAAAATAATTGATTTTAATTTTATGACCGGCTATATATCTGTAATGAAGAATAAAAAAATCGATTGAGAGCGGATTGACATTATCTAATTTAGTTATAGCTTTCTACTAATTAGTTTTTTTCACTTTTATTTTTTAAGATAATTAAATTATATAAAATTAATTGATTCTAATTTTATACAACGAATAATTCAAACCTACAACAAGTAATAATTATGGTTTTACTTATTTTTTGCGAATATTTTCTTTTTTGGCATTATATCACATAATTAAAATAAGAAAAGGATGTAGTGCGCAAGATTTAGTTAAAATATTAAATAAATTTCCAATGAGATGTATATGTTTGCATAGTTCTTTTTATTTCTTAAATAAGAAAGGATTCAATATACAAAATTTTAGGTGATTATAAGATCCTAAATATATTAGGTAGATAATTAAATGACGATTTTATCCGATGTGACCCTATTTTAAAAGGGTAAAAAAGTCGGACGATATTTCACTAAAGGTTTTCGTGCTTTTAGTATAGTATAAATAGATATTGTGGTATATTTTAATATTGTCAACATTTAGTGTGGATCTGAAGGTTAATTGATATTATTTTGAGCAATTGATTCGTTGGGGTTGAATTAAGGTAGTTAGGGCTTGATTTTATTAATTTTATTCGAACGGGCCATATGGAGTATCTTTGATATAATGGGTCCTATAGTTTAGCTAGAAGTAGATATAAGTTTAAGTAAAAATAGCACGGGCTAACTAGTTTTCAGACTGCTAATTGAAAAATAGGCAGCGTTTGCAAAGTCATTGAAAAATAACCATTATTTTGCTGCAACACGAAAAGTTCCAACATAATATACTGGAGATTAGTGCACCTGTGTATAAACTTCCAGCATATTATGTTGGAACTCCATCCCACGGAAAGTTCCTGCATAGTATACTGGAGTCTGGAGCACCTGTGTATGAACTTCCAACATATTATGTTGGACCAGTATATTATGCTGGAAGTTCACATGTAAAAAATTCGAACTCCAATATATTATGCTGGATTATTTTTCGAATTTTAAACAGTATTGTCGTTCAGATATATCTCTAGAGCTGAAGTTTTATCTTTGTAAATTGGGGAACTTCAGCCCCGTATGTTGAATTTGTTGTCTTTATAACTTGGGAACTTCAGCTCTCTGAAGTTCGTAACTGGGAAACTTTAGCTCTAGAGCTGAGTTTTGTCTTTGTAACTGGGGAACTTCAGCCCCGTATGCTGAAGTTTTGTCTTTATAACTGGCAAACTTCAGCTTAACTGGTGAACTTCAGCTCAGCGAAGGAAGGGGGAGCTGAAGTTATTTAAAAAATGGGTACAAGTTAAAAAATTTTAAAAAAGCGGGTATAGGTTAAATGGGGGCGACCAAATAGGATGCCCCGCGCAATTTTTATAAATAATATATCTTCCTAAATAAGAGAACTCCATAACATATAACATTAGGAATCATGAACACGATAGGTTGTTTTAAGCGCGCTCTTAATTAATTGAATCATCGTGATTATATATATATTTGTGTGACATAATTATGATTTTTAAAATTAAAATCAAGGTATGCGTTCGCACAATTTTGACTGAAACAATCTTAATAATAATAAAGTATTACTCATTGTGTACACATACGCATGACATGACTTTGACAGATAAAAAAAACGGATGCACACACGTGGTTCATTTCAAGTTAATTTCTTAACGCCATAATCAAGTAATTTAAAAGTGGTAAAAGGTAAAATGCACATAGGTTTAAAAATATGTAATTGACAGACTATTAAGCCATGTATGATTATAAAGTGATCGTGCAAAAACCAAGAAATCCGAGAATGTCTAACACCTTCTCCCGGATTAACAAAATCTCTTGCCCGGACTTATGCGTTTCGCAGACTTAAAACATAGTTAAAAAAATTCTTGATTTAGGATTTAAATTGAATGGTGACTTGGAACACCGTAATAGATAATTTCAAGTGGCGACTCTATAAAAATAATAAATCAATCACATTTCAATAATGCCACTTTAATTGGAAAAAAAAAACTCATTTCCCCGTAAAAAAGAGATGTGACAACTAGTACCACCCCTACCAGTACACGCTTTTTTGGTTGCTCTAAATATATCCATTATGTAAATTAAATAACAAACAAAATTAGTAATTCTAAATAATAAAATAAAAATAAACACCAAAGAAGAGAAAGAGATGGAACGAGTGTACCGAGAGTTCGGATGCCGCACTAAATTTGATATCACACTTCAATTGATATTTGATGATATTGATACCACATTTCACTTGATAATTATAATTTGTACTGGCTAAAGTCAATATTTAATAAAACTTGAAATAATAAGTAATTGAGAACTTGGAACTTGAGACTTGAGAGCAATAAGCAATATTATCAAGAGAGAATTGAGAAAGAATTAGAGTAGTAAGAGAGCAAATCGTGAGAAAAATGAAGAAGATGGGGGGGGGGG
>ML333373.1:30070-45988 GCA_005239505.1 Nicotiana paniculata
GTTAAGGGGGGGGGGGGCTATTTATAGTTTTTTAAAGGTTAAAAATGTAATCAATTATTAGGGGTTGGGGGGCTATTTTCTTAAGGGGTAGGGCGAAATGGCCAAAAATGCAAAAAATGATTGTTGCCGAACAATCATTTTTTAATTTGACCATTGGCAACGGTAAAAAATAAATAAATTGCATAATGGTAAAAATATGTTAGTGGGTTGCCAGGCTTACCGGGTTCCGGAGCATCGATTACCAACAAAGGCCCGCCCCTGTCCGGCTAAACCCCTAACTCTTACCAACCCGTCCCACCCCCTTAACGGACCTGGTTGAATCTGGTCGAACCGAGTTGTCAATGGACTGGCCCAACCCGTTTAACAAGTTTAATTATAAATAGTAGGGGTGTCAATGGTTCGGTTTGACTGGTTATTTTATAAAATTTGTACCATACCAATTTTTCAGTTATTCTATTATGTATAACCAAAATTAAACTTTTCGAAATCATCCCAATCATGTCGGTTTCTCTTCAGTATCCGTACAGTTCAGTTAATTTTAGGTGTTTTTTTAAATGTCAGGTAAAAATCGATAGTAAAAACAAAATGCAATAACATACATACTTTTATTGGACTTAGCACAAGACAGTTCTACTGTTTAAATAATGAATTAAGAAAACATGAAAGATCGCCATATTATAGATTCATCAACTACTCTACAACAACATAAAAGAAACTAAGCAAAGACAAAGAAAAAATAAATCACAAGATTAGAAAGATATTAACCAAGTTGGGACTCAAGAATAAAGTCTATAGAAGATTAAATATTCACAAAGATAAATCTAAATCATTCCAAAGGAAACATATTCAATATATTGTAGTTTGCTACTCATAATCGCTAGAATACTTTGTCTTGCTAGTGAATATGTTGTAAATAATTTAGTTTCAGTAGGAGTAACATAATAGGTTTGAGAATTAGGATTTTGATTTTAATTACTTGTTGGCTTGTAATCATTTTTATAATTTCAAAGGTTAAGGAAAAATTTAATGCTTTATTATTTTTAAACTTAGTATATAAATATATTTTTCACGTGTAAATTTATTTGTTACGATTATTTTTACGGTTTATTTTCATAAAATAAAAAACCTACTCTAATTATTGGTACTGTTGTAGATGTATATAAAAACATATAGTTTTCTTAGAAGATACTTAAAAATCGGTTCGGTGCGGTACGGTTCGGTCGGTTTTTAAATATCCATTGATACCCCTAATAAATAGGTGAAAATCATTTCTATCCGTCAAGTTGTTATAAAAAAATCAAACTCTTCTTTCAACTTTGAACAATTATCATGCTCATCTTTTATTCTAGAGCGATATCTATCTTACCCTTGACATTTTCAATTCCTCATATATGTAATAGTACCTTTTTGTATTATCCAGATATTTTTTTGTAGGTATTTTATTCAGAATTTAAATAATATTATATCTTATAATATAATGTGATTTAAGTTCATTAATAGAATAATTATATTATGAATTTATCATAATATATACAGGTATAAATAGGCAACTTTTAGGAATTTAGTTAATACAAAATCCACCTCTATTTTCCATGCGCTATCTTTTATGGCCCGCACTTCAAAATTTACAAAAAATTTGCGTACTTTATTCTCAATTTTATAAATAGATTCAATTCTGATTGCTATTAATAAAATTATTGTTATAAGCAAATTATTTGTAATTTTTTCATTTATTTAGTTATTGAACATCAATAATATACTTGATTACTGCTTCTCATTTTTTTGTCCGAAATAATATTTTTTATCTATAGGTAAGTCCCTTAACATACATTAAATTATTATGTTAAAGAATCAAAACAGGAGATAAAAGTTGCAGAGGGTTGTAAAATAGGTATTTTACAAAGTCAACTTTAAAATTCAGAAACTGCTGTCTGCAATTGAGTATATATTGAGTCTTATCCTTTACCTATTTTGCAATCACAAGAAAAAATAGAACTTTGCATAGTTTTGAGGAACTCATTAAACAGAAACACAAAAAGAAGAAAGAAAGAAACATAAAAGTGAACTACAAATGCTCCAAGTGAAGAAAGAAAAATAGGGGAAATATGGAACAGCAAAATGCTTCCAACGAAGATTAGCTAGTCGTATATTGTTTTACCAAAAAAATGTTAACTTTTTCTTAAAGCAAATTAACAAGAAGATAGAGGGTAAATCCTAATTAAGGATATTTAATTCTAGATCCGAGATGGATACCATGAATGGAAAAATATAGTTGAGTATAAACGTTGGCAGTAGTTATGGCCGGATTTTATAGTATGACAAAAACCATGCATTCAATAACATTAAATAGCGATAAAAGGTAAATAAAGGAGAAGATTCACCCAATCATGCGTGAGGTGGATCCTCTTTCATTTGATAAAGATGAATGATAGACAAATACAAGAATCTTAAGACCCTTTTCAGATTTGGTAGGAAGTGTGTGATCCCCCCTTCTCTCAGAGATCTGTCTTTTTATATAGATCTAGAGATAGAGAATCTGCCCCCTCCCCCGGCGATATAGCTCGTACTGCGTTGTAAGGGTCTAGTGATGGATCGTCACCGGCCGTAGCCGTGGAACGCGTCACTACGCCCTTTCGTATTCACCATCACGGCCTCACTGCTCTCTCATCAGTGAGTCAGATTTCGACCCATATAGTTAGTCCCTCCATCTATGATGGTCGGCACAGGGCGAGCATCGTGGGCGGACTTCTGCCAATATCATCTTAGAAATCTGAACGTTTTGGCCGTTGAGCGGGCATTTCTCTAAAAGGCAGTGATGTGAAGTTCAGGATGGACTGTCAGACCAGCCTGTCAGTTGAAATGACATTTAATTCGCCGAGTGTCATTATGATGCACGTTTGATGAGCGTCGCATCGTTTCTTGTGTCCCTCCTGTTACTTTTGAAAAGGCGGCGCTTCATTTTCGTAGTTGGCGCTTCTATCTCTATAAATAAGGGACTTTTATTCTCGCATGGCATTACCCACTGTCATTTTCGGGAGAAATTCTTTGAAATCATCGGTTCTTTCTTGCCTGTTCATACTCGAAAAGCGCAGACAACCTTTGTGACCATCGTAAATCTTTTCCCATATTCTCGACTTCTACTTTTGTTCGCAATGGCTAGTCCTTCTTTGAACCGTAACCTAGTCATCAATGTTCCATTACCGGAGACTGCTGCCCCATCCCTTGATGAGGGAGTGGGTTTAACGGAAGACGAGAGTTTTTCGACGGTGGATGAGGTGGTGCCCTGCCCTGGGAAGCCACGAAATGACTTTAACTATGCCGCCGAAGATGAGCCTGCGCCGACGCTCTCGGTAATGGATGTTGCGGCACTTGCTGCCTTCAAAATCAAGTGGAGGATCCCGGAACATGTTGAACTTATCCCGGCGGAAGGTGATGTAGTTTGCTTTCATCGTCCAGGGTACTGCGCCCTCTACACATACCTTTTTGTCAATGGATACACGCTCCCTCTTCCCTCATTGGCCGTAGACTTTGCCATTTCTACGAGGTGTGCCCGACCCATCTCACTCCGTACATATCTAAACTCTTTCTAATACTTACCAAATGCGCGAAGCTGGCTGGCCATGGCGTTTCCCTCCGAAATATGATGCATCTTTTCATTCCTCACTTCCAAAGGGGGACTATGTTGCACCTCCGCCATCGGGGTGCGAGGAGCCCGGTGGTCGGGGTGGACAATAAGACCAATCGTCATTTTTGGGAGAGTTTTTTCTTTGTTCGCACGAAAAATCTGGTGTCCAACCCTGCCGGATTCCATGAGTTGTGGAACTTTGCCCGTGAGTATTCGTCTCACTTTTTACTACGTCGGTTATCCGTATCTGGTGACTTCACTGACTGATTGTTGGTTATTAGCCCATTTTATTTTTGTTGCAGCTGAGAGGCCGCCCCCTCCGCTAGTTGGCGACATTCGCGGATGGGTGGCTTCGATTCTGCCTCACACAATAGGGATTCGCGAATGGACGCGTTTCTATGAGAGGTTTGGGCGTAGACCTACAGCTAGTAAGTCGTTTTGTCTCGGCCATAGTTGCACTACACTTTAACTCTTCCCCGCTTGATACTTATGCATTCTTCATTTCATCTTGACAGGTCGGAGAGGGCCAAGAAGGGAAAGGGCCCCTGCTCTTACCTTTGGCCAACCGACATCCTCTACTAGGTCGGCACTTCAGATGGCTGTTGACGAGGGTGCTCCGGTCAGGCCGCTACACCGATTGAGTCGGTATCTAGGGCTGGCCGCACTGAAGATGTTCCTTGCTCAAGCTTCCCCGTTCCAACAATTCGCTCGGTGGGCGAATCTTCTCGTGATGTGGTTGAAGAGACCCCATTAGAGAGGCGGAGAGTAACTTTGGAGGAGACGTCTTCGAGTGATGTGCCTTCGAGGGCTGACCCTGCTGGGAGGGTGTCAGAGGATGTGAGTGAGGTCGTCCGAGGGGCGGAGGTGTCACCCAAACTGAGGGCAGAGGAGGCCGTGATGACGCCTCAACAGGATTTGGCAGCTACCACCGTCATTCAGAGTGGTCCGTCCTCGTCTCAGCAGGCTCTCACCCCCCTCTAGTTGACGAAAGGTTGAAGGGCGTGGTGGCCGATGATTATGAGTCCGACTAGGACATCGATCCTGGGTATATGAGGATGTTCAAATAGGGCTTTACCAGAGTTGATGTGAGGGCGGGAGGTCCTTCTCGTGTGCTTGAAATCCCGTCGAAAGTTAACCTATTGGAGGATACGGTGAATTTGGTGCCCTAATTCGACCTTTTGTGCTTCACCACTGAAAGCATATCTCTTCGGGAGATTAACGACTCTAATTTTTCGCGTGGCATGGCCGGGATGGATTTGAGGGTGAGTTTCCTTTCATTACTTGCTTTGCTTTGTATTTTGCTCACGTTGATTTTTCCTCACTCGTTTCGTTGTTTTGTTTAGACTTACATGATGGAGATTGAGGGTGCTCGTCGGGCTGAGACGCGGGCCTATGTCTTCTTGAAGATGGCCGTAAAATACCGTCGGTATCGCAACATGTGCCGAGAGATGCATATGCAGCTTAGAGTGAGTGGTGATACTCAGTCTCTCAGGGAGGAACTGCAGAAAAAAGACGAGGACTTGATTCGGTCTATCCATATATGTAGTGAGCTTGAGGCGTTGCTTAGAGTTAAAGACGAGGAGCCGAGGTGGGCAAGGGTGTCGCGGCTGAGTGCGAGGACCTTCAGGCGATGGTGTCATCTTTGCGAGCCGAGCTCGAGCAGAATGCCACCAGAGTTTCGAGTCTGAGCGAAGAATGGACCGACAAGGTGGCCAACTTGGAGAGGAAGGTGGTAAAGTTAGAGAGGGTTGAAGTGGCTCGAGTTGCGGATGTGGCAAGGGCGGAGGCGCTGGAAGATACCGTGCGCGTCCTCGGATCCGAATAAGAGGCGGAGAGGGAGACGGTCACGATGAAGAAGGCTAGGCTCGAAGAGCAAATTGGCGAGCTCGAGTGAGATGCCTCGATTTTGGGTGACAAAGTGACGGCCTTGAATGCCGAGAAAGCCCAGTTGTTGGCTCAGGGCCCTCAAGACGTTGCCCCTACTGCCGTTCCTCGTCATCTGTATGAGTCGTGGGTTCATGTCGAGGCCCAGCGAGACATTTACAAGGATCTGTGGATGGCGGGGCGTGTTCCTGAGGTTGTTTTCGAGGATGCTCGTGCGAAGGTGCATGAGGCTCGGCTTGCTTGTGGTTATGATCCTGCGACGCCGGAGACCGACGATGGTGCTGAAATTGAGGATGGTCTCTCTGAAGGTGGAAGTGCTAATGGGGATGGAGTAGGTGCGGCAGAGTGAGATTTTTTGTATTTTTTTTCCTTCTCTTTTTTTTTTGTTCTCTTCCTTCTTTGGCGTCACTTGGCGTTGTATTTGCTATTTTTTGGGGCGTGCTTGGGCCCCCTGCGTGTAAACCTTCGAATGAAATAGACTTTCGTTTTGGGTTGTATGTATCTGGCTTTTCTTTCTTTTGGGGTTAAGTGTTTCGGACCCTTTCGCGATAAGTCCCAATTTTTCACTCGGGAGTTTGGTGTGGCTCGTGTTCATTTTCGTTAAACAGAACTTTATTCGACCGAGGTCGAATGTAAATGATTCGAACGAGGTTGAATGTTAAGTAATTTTAGAGAGGTTGAATGTAAATGATTCGAGCGAGGTCGAATGTAGATAATTCGAGCGAAGTCGAATGTTTATGTGAAGTGTTGAAGACTTGAAATTGTGCGAAGAATGTTGTATGTTGCTTTGTTTGTTCATGTCATTTGGAGAACGTCACATGCTCGTTTAATGCATGTATTCGAGAAATTCTCCACTTATCCAGTCTCTTCACTGTTCTGTCTAGAGTAGTCGATAGGCGGAACGATGGATCATAGACTAGAATTTTGAGCGTGGTCGAATGTAGTGTAGACGGGAGTTATTGGGTTCGATTACGGCGTTTCGAGCAAGGTCGAGTTTAATTTCGGCGACTCGAGCGAGGTCGAGTTTAATTCTGGCAGCTCGAGCGAGGTCGAGTTTAATTTTGGCGGCTCGAGTGAGATTGAGTTTAATTCTGGCGGCTCGAGCGAGGTAGAGTTTAATTCTGGCAACTCGAGCGAGGTCGAGTTTAATTTTGGCGACTCGAGCGAGGTCGAGTTTAATTTTGGCAAGGTCGAATATTTCTTGTGTAATTGATGCAGTGTCGCTTATCCTTAAGGAAAAAATAAGATTGTTGCAGTGTAGACTTATGACTTGCTAGTGGGCTTCATGCACTTACGCTTTGCTTACACATATCGGAGGGGTTTACATGTTTTCCGGGCTGACAATACAGTCCCAACTCATATGTTATCTTGGCATCTTTGAATTTTATTTGAAGACGATCGTTCCCTGTTTGCGTATTTGGGCGAATGTTCTTGTTTCTATTTCACTTAGAAAAACAGTCAGTCAAAAGCAAATGAAATCGTTCGCTACCTCGAATTGATCGATCGACAAGTGGAGGGGAGTGACCATATTCCCTTCTCCGGTTATGCTTTTAGTGGCTGCTACCAATTTGGCAAGGCCGTCTACTTTGATATTCTGTGTTCGAGAGATTTGGTCGAGCTGGCATTCGTCGGACTCGGATAACGGCTTGCAGATCCCGGCATGGTATTTTTGCAGTCTTTGTTCCTTAGTTTGGAAAGTCCCTGTGACTTGATTGACAACGAGCTGAGTTGCACTGCAGTGCGACTCATTCTACTCTGTACTCGAGTTATAACTTTAGACCTGCAATCACGGCCTCGTGCTCGGCTTCGTTAGTCATATCTGGGCATCTTCTGGACTGGAAAATTTCTTCACCTGTTGGGACCTCGAGTTCGAGTTCGAGTTCGAGTTCCAGTCCTGATCTCGACGCGTTTGTAACCCAATCCATTCTTAGGTGTACCAAGTCAATCATGAGTGAACTTTGTATAGTGCCAACCTGGCATTCATATTCTATTTGGGTTCTGTTTGACGGCGTCAACAAACTTGTGGACTTTTTTTTTTTTGACCAATCTCCATGTGTTACATCATGTTTATGCAAGGCAAGAATATTGGATCGAATGTTTCCAGAATAAGATACATCCAGACAAAGAAGCAGCTATAAGGACAAATCACAATTTGTCGTAGATAGCAAGGCCACCATATCTAAATCAGAAAGAAGTTATGAAGGAAGCATGACATCTCCTAAAAAATACCACCATAAGATGGATACAACATAAATCTAGCATAGGGAAAGTTTTGGTTCCTAGATCTGGGAGATGCAGCCGGAATATCTAGTTGTCTATGTTAACATATAATGTGACGGTGAATTGATAAAGATGGAAACCAACAGCAAATATTGACTTCCTAACCAGTTGTCATAATATTTTCACCACATATTTTCATTAATAAGCTACAACACGTGATGGCCGGAAAAGAGTTGTGCCTATCAGAAAGGATGAAACAACACAAGGACCAAAGGAGAGGGAGAAAGTTAAGCCACATATATCACAAAGGCATGCTTTAAAGTTTTTGCCTACAGTTCTTCAAGCTTGCATTTGTGGCGATAGGGTGACGCTACAATGAACAGAAAGTGGAACTAGAATTGAATTTTAGATCTAGAAGAAACTAAAATTTTAACTAGAAAATCCCCACAGACGGCGCCAAATTGTTCTACCAAAAAAATGTTAACCTTTTCTTAAAACAAATTAATAAGAAGATAGAGGGTAAATCCTAGTTAATGATAATTAATTCTAGATCCGAGATGGATACCATGAATGGAAAAATATAGTTGAGTACAAACGTTGGCAGTAGTTATGGCCGGATTTTATAGTATGACAAAAATCATGCATTCAATAACATTAAACAGCGATAAAAGGTAAATAAAGGAGAAGATTCACCCAGTCTTGCGTGAGGCGGATCCTCTTTCATTTGATAAAAATGAATGATAGACAAATACAAGAATCTTAGGACCCTTTTCAGATTTGGTAGGAAGTGTGTGATCCCCCCCTTCTCTTCAGAGATCTGTCTTTTTTTATAGATCTAGAGATAGAGAGTCTGGCCCCTCCCCGGGCGCTGTAGCTCGTACTGTGTTGTAAGGGTCTAGTGACGGATCGTCCCCGGCCGTAGCCGTGGAACGCGTCACTACGCCCTTTCGTATTCACCATCACGGCCTCACTGCTCTCATCAGTGAGTCAAATTTCGATCCGTACATATACCATTTTTTATTTTAAAGGAATTTTTTAGAAAAAAGGATGTTTATAGAATTAATTAAACAAAAATGTATATTAGTAGGGGAAAATTAGTTACAATTTATTTTTTATATTTATGATAAATGGGCTGAATAATTGATACAAAGAAATCAAATTAAGGAGGTATGCGCTATACCGTAAACAATAAGAGAAGTTAGAGGTTTTTGACAATTTTCAAATAAAAATGCAACTTTTTGCCATATATGATACTTTCCTAACGTTAAATATCGCCAAGAAGAAAAATATGTGTTTTCAATTTATGTACCTAAGCATAATAAAAAAGGAAAACATCTTTTCAAGAGAAAACGAAATTGTCTTCATAATTCAAAGTATAATGATATTCCAAACAATTACTAAGTAATGAACAAGGGAGTCCATGGGGCATTTAGATTTCATCTTGAAGCATTATTTCAGGGAGATTAATTAAGTTGCAGATTCAGATTTCTATCTTTTGTATAGCTATGTACAACTCCTCAGATCATCTGTACACTCTTTTTGGAAGAGTAATAAAATGTTTAGTTGGTTTTAAAAAAATACTTGCAATATTACTTTTGCAATTTGAACATGTAAGCTATTTCGTATTTTCTTAAAAATATATAATATTAAATGTATAAGAACTTCACAGTGTTTCATTCGAGTTTGACTTATATTATTCCGCTTGTTTTAAATTCAGTTACGTAGTTACATGAACGTCCCGTTGTAGTATATGATTTCCATTATATAAGGTGTTTACGTGTATAATTCATTTGCAAATAGACGTAATATCCTTATATAATATTTGTGTAAATTTCTTCTAACATAAGGAGTGTAAGTTTATATTTTAAATATCCTAGGTGTATTTGCATCCGAGTAATAGACAATTTACCTAATGTATGTTGACAGTGAATCAACTATGATGGAGAATGGCGTCGATACACCCAAGAATACAAATGAAATAACCTAGCTGATTATGTGGTATTACATTTAATCCTATATACTTTACATATTTTCTAGAAAGTTCCAAAGGTATTTATGTAAACTTACACTTAGTTAGTTAGTGGAAAGTTAGGCGGTTAGTGATGTACATGGATTTTGTATATAAACACTGTACAACTGTAATTTTGAAGACAAGGAAGAAAAGAGAAAATTCCAAAAGATCATTTTTCAATTTTCAATTTTCGGTTCTAACATGGTATCAGAGAGTATGTGCTCGATCTTCTTCTTCTTCTAGATTGTTCTTGATTGTACTACAAAATTTTGTGATTCGTATTCGATTTTCAATTCGATCTTCTGATATCGAATTGTTTTGCTCGTTTCTCTTCTTCAATTCTTCAACTGAATCTACATTTTTGCTTCAATTTTGTTGATAACAATGGCGGACGAGAATCCTTTTGGAGAAAATCAAATTGTTGTTGAGAGCTCTCATCCTTTATACTTGCGTCCTTCAGATAATCCTGGAACTAATCTGGTGTTCACACCGTTTGATGGAACTGGATAAGCAGACTGGCGAAAGTCCATGTTGATTTCCTTATCAGCTAAGGACAAGCTGGGGCTAATTAATAGAAGATTCCAAAACCTAGAAATGACTCTGCTTACTTCGAGCTTTGGATACGGTGCAACGATATGGTGATGGCTTGGTTATTGAATTCATTGACAAAAGGAATTAGGTCCAGTTTTTGCATTCTAATTCTGCGAGGGACCTTTGGAAGCATCTTGGGGACATATATGGACAATCTGATGTAGCTCAATTATTTGGCCTGCAAAAGAAACTATTAGAGATTGTACATGGTTCCAATGATATAGCAACATATTTTAATAACATAAAAGCGATATGGGATGAATTGAATGCATTAGATGCAAGAGTTCCATGTACTTGTGTTTAATGCATATGTGAAGCAAAGCATAAGAATAAAGCAATTGAGGAAAGACAAAAACTAGTCCAATTTCTTATGGACCTAAATGAAACATATACTACTTGTAGAGGGAATATTATGATGATGAACCCTGTACCAAACATTGATATGCTTACTCTCTTCTTCTTCAAGAAGAAAGACAGAGATCTATTCAACCTTCAGTAATGTCACCTATGTATTCGAGTTCCTTCAATGCTTCTTTACTTCCTAATAACTCCTTTATACACTCATGGATTCTTGACTCAGGTGCTTCTGAGCACATGACTTTTGATAAATCTATCCTATTTGATATCATAGCCCTAACTCAACCTTTGACTGTTAATCTACCAAATTCTTTCAAAATCAAACTCACTCGTGCAGAAAAAGTATCTCTATTTTCAGACATGATTTTAGACAAAGTCCTATATGTCCCTTCCTTTAAATTCAACTTGTTATTTGTTCAGAAGTTTTGCTACCAATTTGGTTGTGATCTAATCTTTAGCGCTTTTCTCTGCTCACTGCAAGGCCTTCCCTTGAAGAGGCCTTTGGATCTTGGTAGACTCAGTAATGGCCTATATTTCCTATGATCAAAATATTATCCCTCTGAACACCTAGTTAGTGGAGACAATGTCTTTCTTTCATCTACTGAAAATACTAGCAATAGCTCTCCTATTCACTCTATGTCTAATTCCGTTGATCCTTGTCAAAATGTATGGAACATTAGACTAGGACATATGTCAATCACAAGCATGAAAAATATTGATGCTTTACCACTTTTTGCTCTTAATAAAGCTACAATTCCATGTGCAATTTGCCCTTTAGCTAGGCAGCACAAGCTGCCTTTTCCCAACATCTATATTTCTTCCACCAAAATATTTGATCTTATTCACATTGATACATGGGGTCCATATAAAACATCCACCCATGATGGTTTCAAATATTTTCTTACAATTGTAGATGATTTTAGTAGGGGTACATGGACATACCTTTTGAGCACAAAAGGAAATGCTTTTACCATACTCAAATCCTTCATTTCTATGGTGGAAAGGAATTTTAACACCAAAGTAAAAAAAGGTTAGATCTGATAATGCATTAGAGCTTGGCTCTAGCATTAGTGCAACTGCCTACTTTCTTTCAAAATGGATTATTCATCAAACAAGTTGTGTGGCTACACCTAAACAAAATGGTGTGGTAGCGCGCAAACATAGACATCTATTAGAAAAATGTAGAGCCCTTCTATTCCAGTCCCACTTACCCACTGTTTATTGGGGAGAATGTCTACTTACAGCTACATTCCTACTCAATAGATACCCTTCAAAACTACTGAACTATAAAACACCTTTTGAAATCATTTTTCATAAACCATCTGATTACTCCTTTCTCAAATGTTTTGGATGTCTTTATTTTGCCTTCACTCTTTCACAACAAAGGGGTAAATTGGATCCAAGAGCTGTGGCTTGTGTGTTTCTTGGCTATCCTTTTGTTAAAAAAGGATATAAGCTTTTGAACCTATCAACTAAATATATCTTTGTTTCTAGGGATGTGATCTTTCATGAATTTATCTACCCTTTTGCTCTAATTTCTAACACTGCCACTCCCTTATTTCCTATCACCCATTTACCTAACCTCTCACATGACAATCTTCCTATCAACATTCATGTATCGTTCCCTCATTCTGCTACTCCTACTTCTTCTTTATCTTCTGAACTGAGTGCATTATCTCCTTCTCCTATCAACATTCATGTATCTTCCCCTCATTCTGCTACTCCTACTTCTTCTTTCTCTTCTGAACTGAGTGCACTGTCTCCTTCTCCCACACAAATTTCTAGTACATCTGGACCATCACCTATTTCTGTCTCTACCTCTGAACCTAGTATGCCATCTCATTCTTTGGTAACGGAAACTGCTCTTCGCAGTCTCTTAGGGAACACAAACACCTTCCTATCTCTCTGATTACATTTGTGGTTCTGTACACTTAACTGATGTGTCTACTCCTTGTTTTCTCACTCTTGTGACTCCTACTCAATACTCCTTCACTGCCCTTTCAACTTCTAACCAGCTTCTTCTTAATTCTATTCCTCATATTCAGGAGCCTACCTCTTTCTCTCAGGCAGCCATGCACCCTGGTTGGCAAGAATCAATGACTAAAGAAATTGATGCCTCGTTGGCTAATGAGACTTGGGATGTTGTACCTCTTCCTCCAGGGAATAAAGCACTCCCTTGTAAATGGATTTATAAGGTGAAACTCAAATTTTATAGGTCTTTGGAAAGACTAAAGGCTCGGTTGGTTATTCATGGTGATACTCAAAGGGAAGGAATAGATTTTACTGAAACATTTTCCCTCGTGGTCAAGATGACCACCATATGGTGTATTCTAGCTATTGCAGTTAAAAAGGGCTGGGGGTTGTCAGTTGGATGTCAAAAATTCTTTCTTACATGGGGATCTTTTTGAAGATGTTTATATGAAATTTTCGACTGGTCTTCCTCCCCCCTCTCCAAATTTGGTTTGTCATCTTAAAAAGCCACTCTATGGATTGCGGCAAGCGTCTAGGCAATGGTATTGTCACGCCCCAAAATCGAGGGACGAGACCGGCGCCTAACCGGGTGATCCCGGTCAAGCGGACCTGGATGGCCTTTCCTGCCAAATGCATTACCCCGTGTTTATAATATACCTTATTCCAAATGAATTAGCAATTTAGGGTTTAAACATGAATTTACTACTTGAGTTCATTTCATCCTTTATCATTTCAACATTTGATAATCACAAAGCATACAATAATTCTGATTCGGACCACGATTACTAGTAAACACATTTACCACCCAAAATACATATATGTACAACCCACATCATGTCTATGGAGCCTCTAAGAGTACTAAGGGTTTACACAATACTTGCCGGAAACAAGGCCCCGACTATACCTTAAAAGACATAACATATACAAAAAAAGATGATGTAGACTACACACGGCCCCGAGAGGAAATGGGGCTCATCGGATCTGCTGACGGTACGGAAGGGAAACACCATTATCGGCGGTCTGAGCTACCTGCTGTGGAACCACCTACATCCATATAAAAGATGTAGTGCCCCCGGCAAAAGGGACGTTAGTACCATTGAATAGTACTAGCACGTATGAACCAAGTTTATTCCAAGTAGAATCAAACAATACACAATTAGAAAGCAATTAGGGTAACCACACAAGTACCACACAAGTATACAGAAAACCACAAATGAGATTTCATAGTTACTTGTTTCAATTCCTCATCTGTTGCGGCGTGCAACCCGATCCCACTGTACATTCTCATCTCACCCTTATTACTCTCCACCCTTATTACTTCGTGTTGCGGCGCGCAACTTGATCCCACCGTACAATCACAGTTCACCCTTATTACCTCTCCACCCTTATTACTTCGTGTTGCAGCGTGCAACCCGATCCCACCTTACGATCACATTTCACAACAACCACCACCAATAATTATATCACAAGGATCTTTATCATGAAGAACATAGGTTCATATCAACCAATAACTATGTGAAATCAAGGCACAATGATCCTTACCAATCAGTATTTCATATATGGTGCTGCCACAATCATTTAACTCAATAAAATCAGCCCATATTTACTTTCATTATTTACTACACAACATTTAGCACTTAGATACATTCAACACTTTATTTCATTATTATTTCTTTTGTTTTGCAGCACATCCTCTCATGCCGATGTATTCAACATTTAACGAGCTTTACACATGGTAGGATAAGCACAAAGAGTCACCCTTCATAATCTCAATTAGCATGGTAATATACTTAGGAAAATCAGAGAACAAATTCGTACAACTCCACACAGCAGGACAAACAATTCACATATGCTCAAGCAAGAATTTCATACTGTGTACTCGGACACCAACAAGGTAACTCTACAAAGATTAAAGTTAGCCATACATACCTTGAATCGCAATTCCCCTTTAATTTTCTACCACAATTCACCGGATCTTCTAGCACCTTCAATCTAGTTCACAATATGGCATAATTTAACTTAGAATTAGGAACAATGATCATGTCTTAAACTCACTTGATCATTCTATTGAACACTAAGTGTTCCTTTAGGTTGAATGGCCTCTTTGTAGTGAAAGATTACTCTAACCCATTTCCTTTTACTATATTATTATTAGTTGGTTACATGCATGCAAGACTCCTGCCCCCATCTTCATGAACTCGCCAACCATGTTTTATTTTGACAGAAATCTGGAAATTAAGGTTGATGGGTAGAAGCTTACCTCTTGTAGTGAAGAAAATGGTGTCCTACTTGATCAATTCCAGACCTGAGTAGTGATGGAGGAACAAATTTAATGAAGATGAAACTCTCTCTCTCTAGAACCCACTCTCCCCTCTCTCTAATTTATTAGAAAATGAGCTTAAAATGAAATGGGGAGGTGTTTTAATGAACTGGGGGTCGGGTATAAAATTAGAGATTTAACAGCCCCGAAGCAGAAATGCGGTCCTGCTATGCGGTGCGCATTCCTGTCGCATAATTGGCCCTCCCATGGGCCAAAACGAAAAGTAGACTGCACAGGTATGCAACCACTATGCGGTCCGCATACCTGTTATGCGATCGCATAGTGCGTCGCATAACTCCCTCCGCAAAAGTCAAGGTGCAAGAATGCGATAACTATGCGGCTCGCATTCGTGAAATGCGATCGCATTCTAGGCCGCATAGTGTCCTCAAAATGGACAGCAAACTGTCTAAGTATGAAACCACTATGCGGTCCGCATACATGATCTGCGATCGCATAGTGGACCGCAGACCTGCACAAATCTGGAAAATCATATATTTTAAGTCCCGGGGTACTTTTTACTCAAAAAGGGCCAGTGTTAAAAATTTCTACAGTTATAACAACACGGGGACCTATTCAGGCATTATTTTTAGCCATGAAATTTTACGGGTCTTAACATTCTCCCCACTTAAAATCATTCGTCCTCGAATGAGGATCGGGGAATCACTATAGTAGGAAAAACACAAAATAACTCAACCCCCAAATTTTTATTAACTCCGATATTTTCTGAAAATTTCTCCTGAGTTTCCTTTGTAATTAGGCCTATCTACCTGTCAGAGAGCCCCCGAAACATATTTTTAGTTACTCTATCAACTTGTACATAATTCAGTCATTTCAACAAGTTACATGTAATTCAATTACTTCCACAAGCCTCACATGGTTCGGTTAACTCCACAAATTTGCACATAATTCAACTATTACAATGAGTTGCACATAATTCAA
>ML333374.1:0-64921 GCA_005239505.1 Nicotiana paniculata
TACAAACCTCTCATTTCTTCGACTGGCCTGCTCTTTTGCAGTACACTTATATTTGTAGTGCCCGGTCTTACCTCAATGGGTGCAGATTTTATTCTTAGGGAGAGTGAGATACTTGCTTTTGGGATCCCACTTGGCCAATTGACTTCCAAAGCCAATCCCTCTCCTGTTGCTACTATGATTCTCTTGAAGCCATATCGGGGCATCAGAGGAGTTATTCCATTTACAAGTTCGATCTAATTCATGTTTGAATTTGCCAAATTCTTCATTAAGAGTTCTTATATGTTCATCCTTTGCATACATCTTATCTTTTAGTTTTTCCACGTATTATTCTAACATGATATGAGAATAATAAAAACCCTTTTATTAGATCCTAGATTTAGCTTTAAGTTTTCAGATTTTAGTCCTATAATCTCAGTTTCAAGTGGATGAACCTGGTTCAACAAGTCAGTGTTTTTCTTTACATATTCACTGACTCTGATTTCCAGGTTCATGCACTTTGCTTTTAGCATTGCACGTTCTTTAGATAGTTGATCCTTCTCTTTGGTTGTTTCCTCATAATCATCTATGAAATCAAGTAGCAACTCAAAGAGTTTTTCCTTATATAAGAAGTTTACTTTGTTTTTAAGATGGGAGATACTTACCTTTGGTTCTTCATGTGATTTCTCATCAGATTCTCCAATTGCCATGAGCGCCTGATCTTCAGTCTCCCCATATTCTGATTCCTCATCTGAACTTTCCCCCCAAGCAGCAACCATAGCCTTTGTTGTGGTTTTCTTGGGTTGGACTTGTTCCTTATTCCTGTTCCTTCTTTTATATCTTTCCTTTTTCCATTCTACTTCCCACTGAGGATAGTTTTTGATGAGATGGTCAGTCTTACCACATTTATAGAATCCCTCGTTGGTTGGAATTCCTAGGGCTTTTGCTTTATTGTAGTTTCCTCCTCTAGAGATGCCCTTCTTTCTCATGAGAAAGTTTCTGAATTATTTGGTGATCATGGCCATCTCATCATCCTCTAGATCTGTTCCCTCAGTGATTCTTAGTGCTAGACTCCTCTCCTTCTTTGGACCATCCATCTTCATTGTCTGCCTTCTGAGTTCATAGGTAGTGAGGTTTCCAATCAGCTGATCCAATCTCAGGGTTGCCATATTTTTGGATTCCCTGATAGCAGTGATTTTGCTTTCCCAGGAAATAGGAAAGACCCTTGTCACGATTTTCTCAACCCTTTCCTCTTCAAGAATGACTCTTCCAAGAGACTTTAGTTCATTAGTCAAGGTTGTGAACCTTGTGTACATCTCTTGGATAGTCTCTCCTTCTTTCATAGTGAAGTTTTCATACTGAGAGTATAGTAGAGTACCTCTTGACCTTTTTACCTGAGGTGTTCCTTCATGGGCTAATTGCAAAGTATCCCCGATTTCCTTGGTAGTGGTGCAACTTTGAATTCTGATGTACTCATCTGGACCTAGTCCACACACTAGCCATTTTTTAGTCTTTGCATTATTTTTCCACTTCTTCAGATCCTCAGCAGTGCAGTCAGCTCTTGTTTTTGGTACCTCTACACCTTCAACAATCTTCTTCATGGTGGCTAGAGGACCATCAGTGACTATGTCCCAGAGTTCATAGTCTTCTCCAATAAGGTGATCATTCATCCTGTTCTTCCACCATGAGTAATACTGGCCATTGAAAAGTGGTGGCCTTGCAATAGATTGACCCTCCCAGTTTCTAGGTGGTGAACTCATCTTGATCTTCTTCAAGGTGTTAGCCTTTCAAGGATAACCTGCTATGATACCAAATTTTGTTTTAGACGTCAATACCACACAATATTATAAGTTAATTGTGCAGTAACCAATTTTTGAGTGCTGTCTAATAAGAAGAACCTGGTTCTTCTTGGCGTACTACTTACTACTATTTGCAGAATATTAAAAGTAGTAAAGTAAAAACACAGAGATTTTTACGTGTAAAACACCTGGCTCAAAAGGTGAAAAAACCACGACCTACTCCTCAGTAGGATTTTCTCAAACACTTCACTAAAAAATCTGAGCCAAACGGACTAACAAAATAAACTCTTTTGTAATCCTAGGACTAACTCTAATCCCTTTGTAGTAACTAGCCCCTAGCTAATTTCTACAAGCTTCAAGTTAACTCTAACTTGAACAATGCGTACCTATTACAATTGCTTCTATGAAAGCTGAAAAGATACAATATTAAAACTCCTGCTACAATCAACTAGACTCAATAATTAATCAGATGGAACTGGTTCTTCTAGTTTATCTGTAGCCTTTTAATCGCACAATGACTCTACTAGCAAATTTACTCTGGGAACTTTGCTTTCAGACTTTTGATTCACTTCTGCTTTTGTGCCTGTAGAATTCCAGCAGAAATACATCAAGTATTTATAGAGTCAGTTGAGCTTGTCGTCCAATTCTAGTCCAACTCTACCTGGGTGAACAAATTCGTACCAAACTCAACTTCCTTTCTTTTGTTACTTTCCTTGTTGAATTCGACTTCAATCTTCTCATCAGTTTGCAACCTTTTCCCATCAGGAGACAATCTCTTGGTTCATTGATATTTCACATTCACAAATATCTCCTATGCATATACGGTTCATGTGCCAGCTATTCAGTTCAAGATGTGTGCTCTGATGGACCTGGTTCAACTGGTCAGCCATTTGTCATCTTCAAAACTATGCAGTGACATGGGTCAACACGGGTGATGCACAATAATTACCAGAATTGTTAAAAACTGTTTAGAAGTTGTTATACCTAAAGCATGTTGTTCTAGGTGATACGATTGTGCAGAGATTACTACTAGTTTATTTAAAACAGGATGATCAAATGTGATACTGTCTTATGTCCTTTTTCATGCATCAGTAGTTTAACTAGGTGTGACTGGGCGAGATCCTAAAGCATGGTATCTACTATGCACATAGAGATGCATAATTGATGCAGAATTCCTAAAGCATGATTTCTAAATGCACAGGAAGTTACATCATAATTTCAGGATGTCCAGGAGTAACATTTTTTATGCTGATGCTATTATTTAGCCTAGAAGCAGGATTTCTAAGTGATAAATAGGGTGAAATGAGATGTTGAAGCAGTAAACCTAAACCATGATATCTAATGCATGGCATGCTTAGAATGTAATGGTCCTAAACATGGATTCTAATGCACATATAGGAAATGTAAACCTAAGGCATGGTTTTTACCGATTGATATTGATAACATATATAGCTACCCTCCCCTTTTCACTATCCATCCCCAATATCTGTTTACAAATAATTATTACAGACCAACTGAGCAAATTACATAAATAGATAAAGGAAAGAAGAAGTTAAACTTTAGGGAGCCTGAAAACAGGCCCAGATTCCCAGAACCTCAAGTGCTCAAATATTTCATAGCCTTTCTCATATCCGGGTGTGTCAGAGTTCCCTAAGGACCTCAAGGGATCCCGGGCAGGGCTCATACCCAGATTTCATAACCATAATTGAGTAAGTGCAGTGTGGAAGGGACAGCCCCAATGCATCAGAGTTCGGAGGGATCTCACAGGAATCCCAAGGCAGCCATACACGGGAGGGGCAGAACCTAAGGACCTAAGAGTAGAGTGAGAGTGCTTGACATAGTTTTGAAAAGGTTTTAATAGGAAAGACAGTGTTTGAAAAAGACTAAGTTGAAACAGTTTTATAAAATAAGAGAGTTGTTTAGTAAAAATAGTTTTTTGACAAGAGTGGGACAATTAACAAACAGTAGACTAATCACAACACAAACAGATTCAGCACATTCAAATCACAGTCCTTCATACAAGGGTGATGGGAATTGGGAACTCATAGAGCACATAGTATACAAGAGCATAGAAGTTCTTGTAGGGGGTTTATGGGGATTAGGGAATAGCTAATGGTGTCAACACAACACGAATTTCAGAATCAACACAGAATCAGACAACTTAGGATACAAATTGCTTTGAAGAAAGGTGCATACTAAAAACCAGGTAAACATAAGATAGAGTAGAGTCACATTGGGACATGCTACAAGGGGGTAACAAAAAAACCATAGATAGAAATAGATCAGAAACATGATAAACTGAAGCAACAAAAGAAACATCTTGGTTTTGGGACTTGAATTGAAATCAGAACACACCAGTAAAGAGATAGTAAACACAAAGTGAAGAATGGGAGAGCAAAATAATTAGCCTTGGCTTGCAGCCGACTAATTCAGAACAGTAGTAAGAAACAAAGAAAGAAAGAGAGCAGAAAAGCTTTGAGTATGAGAGAGAGTTTTTGAACTAATGTGTTCGTGTGTGTTTAGTTTAGTGTAAGTGTATGTGTCAGTGTGTACATATATATAGTAGTTTGAAACTAGGTAAAATAAGGTAAGAAACACAATTAGGCAGTAAGTTATGGAGCTCAGAACCAATTAAAGCAACAAACAGTCCAACTACTCCCTTAATTAAGGGAGTCATTTCAAACGGTAAAAGACAGGAAACAAGTAAGGAAAGAGATTATGTATGACTGGAGCATAAATAAGGAAACAATTTCAATCAGTGCAAGTAATTAGGCTAAGCACATAGGATTCTAATTAATAAAATAACATAAGAATCAATTTGACAACATAGTCGACCATAAAATAAGGCAAGAAATAAATTAAGGTCGGAAAATCATCATAAGAGATTAGTGAAAAGTATCAATTACAGGAAATTAGGGTTTTAAATAGGAACAATAATGATTAAGGGGAACCAACACAGATTGCACGGAATAAACACATGATAAGCAAGGAAAAAGACAAGAATCAGAACCCTAACATGCATGGTAAAGTAAAAATCACGGGGAGTCAGAGATTCAAAACTGGAATATTGTACTGATGAACACAAACTTCTGAGAGTAAGCGAGGTATGCACATACTAGGCAGGAATAGGCAGAATCAGAAACCCTACTAAGTCAAATAGAGTGAAAATCACAAAATACTCAGATTAATCGAAGCAGATTCATGTGAGTCAAACATGCAAATAAGTTGAAAGAACGAACAGTAAAGATGAACTCAGAACCCAAAGATTAACCTAAGAAACTTAGGGTTTTCAACATAATAAATCAGATAAAGGCAAAACTTAAATAAATCGTTTAAACATAGTGAAAATCACAGAATAACACTGAAATCAGAAGAGGAATCATTTTTGAAAAGGAGTTAAGAAACCCTAGTTTGAAGATGAAGAGATGCTTTAGAAAATCGGAAAACTCTTTAACAAAACAGTAAGGATAACTCGATTAGACTCGGATCTGTTACAGGTCTAAGGAGTCAAGAGCTAGAGTTAGGATTTCAGAGAGAGACAACCCAGAGATGAGAAGAGACCGGCTTAGAAACCATAGGTCTAGTAAGGAAATAGAGCGATCTTACTCAGAAGGCCATGGTGGCCTGAGAATGGTGAGCACNNGGGGGGGGGGGGGGGAGGGTGAATGAAAAATTGGTCCCTTGAGGACCTCAGGGATGCGGCAATCAGGCCATGGAGAAGAGCCATAGAGGCTAGGGGGGTAGAGAACCGCCATTGTTACCGGCGAACCAGAAAAATGGCGATTAGGGTTTGGGTAGAGAGGATTTGAGAGAGAAGGGGAAGGGGATGACGGCGGAGAGAAAATGAGAGAAGTGAGAATTTTGGAGGGGGTCGTTCGGATTAATTAAGGAAAAGGGATATCTGAACCGTCGATCTAAGTGATCAACGATCAAGATTGAAATGGGGTATTGGGTTGGGTATCAAATTTGGCTCAAGGGTATTTAGGATGTTTTAATTGGGGTCTGGGTCAGGTTTAACTTAGGCTACAATTGAAATGAGATTAGGTTATTTGTTAAATACCCAATTCAAATTAATTAAAATAATTTACAAAATTGCTAATAATTATAAAAAATGAATTTCATGCATAGAAAATAGTTTGAAATGATTATTTAATATTTAAAATTACAAATGACTAATTTATGGTAGAAAATAGTGCAAAATTATATGCTTGGGCTATAATTGCAAAGTTATTGCAATTATAGCCAAAAGATGCAAATATTGTTAATTATGAAATAATTGGGTTTAATTAGGACCATACACAATAAATTAAATCAAGATATGCTTTTGAAATCATTTGTGATGCAATTTTATAATTATTTATTAGAAATAATTAGTGGACAAATTAATAAAAATGTAGGAAAATAATGGAAAAATACCAATTGCTATTAATGCATCATTTTGAAGGTATATATGCAATTTTAAAATATTTTTTGGAAAAAATTGGGTATCAACAACTCTCCCTCTTTACTCGAAAAAGATGAAAGAGTTTGTCGGGTAAAGACATGATGGCCAATTTTGACCGAGCGCAACGGTTTGAGAGAGATTTAGGCCGCACCCTGGCTTCTAAGCTGCCTACATATCCCTGGTTTTACAGGAATTAGGCCGTATGTAGTTCCGGATCCATCGGCGAAGTATACCGGTGAAGTCATCACAATAACGGACACAACATCTAGGGCTAGATGAATGAGCGGTTCTATGGGAGAGGTTAGGTTTGATATGGCTGGGATAACTGGAGTGGGATCGCTCCTGCGGGGTAACCGTCGCTTACCGAGTTACCTGAAAATAAGAATACTACAAGCATATATTGTGCATAAATTTAAACATGATGAAGGTTCCTGGTGGACTATGAAAGTTGTCTTCGGACGGTTAGGGATGACGTCCTCAGACCATGATGTCCTGGGCCATGAATTGTTTGATGAGAGATTCGCAGGCCATGGAATGATGTTCTCGGGCTATGAAGATGGTGCCTCCGAACTATGACACCTTTGAATAATGATAATGCAAATTGAGAGAGATCCTCAGGCCATGACATGGTGTCTTCCGTCTATGAGGATGGTGCCGTTAGACTATGACACCTTTGGACAGGTTGGTGATATTTCAGCCCATGAAATGCAGTAATATGACTTCCGCAAGGCAAAGCTTAGTCTTGGAAATGGAAGGCAGAGCTTAGCCCGAAAGAGAAGCGAAGTAAATAATGCTTGAGAGACAGCGCTTAGTCTCGGTGAAAAGCAAATTAGAGGCAGAGCTTAGCCCGAAAGAGAAGCGAAGTAAATAATGCTTGAGAGACAGCGCTTAGTCTCGGTGAAAAGCAAATTAGAGGCAGAGCTTAGCCCCATGCAAGTATGTGGAAGGCAGAAATCAGCCTTATACAGAATGAAGGCAGAGATCAGCCTTATGAAACAGAAGGTAGAGATTATCCTTATGCAAAATGAAGGCATATATTAGCCTTATGCAAGACAAAGCAGAGATTATCCTTATGCAAGATGGAAGACAGAGATTAGCCTTATGCAAATAGAGGTAGAGCTTAACCTCATGCAGATAGGAGGCAGCGATTAGCCTTATGCAGATGCGGGACAGAGCTTAGTCCCATGAAAGATGAAGGCAGAGCTTAACCTTATGCAAATAAAGGCAGATATTAGCATTATGCAAATGAAGGCAGAGATTAGCCTTATGCAAGTGAAGGCAGAGATTAGCCTTATGCAAGAGCTTAAATAGTAAATGACAGTAGAATTTCTTAGCAGGCAGCATGCTTTGGCATTGTGATTGTTGTGAGAATTGTGGCTACGGAGCATTGTTTGTTCGTGCTGATAGAAAATGTCGGCAAGTGCGAGGGTTTCGAGGATTGTGATTTTGAACATGTTCGTTCTTTGTTCCTGCATCCAAAGAAAAATTGTGAGTTTTGTAGATGAGGGAGGTTGATTCGTGTCTCTGCTGGTTTACTTGCTTCGTCTGCTTGGTCTGATGATTCTGTTTGCGTCATCGGGGTAGCGTTTGCTAATCAGAGCTATATTTTGAAAACGTGCATGATTTTATAAAGACATAGTAAAAAATATATTTTGAGAAATTTAGATGAACCGATGACCATGACATGGTTCAAGACATTGCAACCACTCATGCTACGGAATTTTGAGGGTCCTCCTCAAAATTTTTCCCCAGTTAGATGGTTGAAGATTCTGACCGTTGTACATGCTGCGACTGGCTGAACTTGCTTCGGAATTTTGAGGATCCTCCTCAAAACTCTGCCCCAATTTCCAATTGCGGGGGAAATGAGATTTTTACTGAATTATGACCGAACCCATAGGGCTGCCTACATATCCCCTCTTAAACGGGAATCAGGTCAGGCATAGTTCAATTACATCGTTGAAGAAAAGCATAGAAAGTTACACATAATATCATTTGACTGCATCTGAATTGATTGGCTTCGGCCAAACTTCTCCGTTTCTGCAAGTATGAGAGCTCCTCCTGTAAATACTCGGTGAACCATATATGGACCTTGCCAGTTGGGAGAAAATTTCCCTTTGGCTTCGTCTTGATGTGGAAAAATCTTCTTTAACACCAGCTGCACCGGTGTGAACTGTCTTGGCTTGACTCTCTTGTTGAAGGCTCTGGACATTCTATTCTGATAAAGTTGACCATGACATATTGCATTCATCCTTTTCCCATCTATGAGGGCTAACTGCTCGTAGCGGCCTTTTATCCATTTTGCGTCACTGAGCTCAACTTCTTGTATGATTCTTAAGGAAGGGATCTCCACTTCGGCAGGGATAACAACTTCCGTACCATAAAACAGTAAATAAGCAGCTTCCCCGATTGATGTGCGGACTGTGGTGCGGTATCCCAGTAAGGCGAATGATAATTTTTCATGCCACTGTTTGTGCTAGTCTATCATCTTTCTCAATATCCTTTTGATGTTCTTATTGGCGGCTTCCACAACTCCATTCATATGTGGTCTATAGGCTGTGGAATTCTTGTGCTTGATTTTAAAAGTCTCGCACATGGCTTTCATCAGATCACTGTTGAGATTGGAGCCGTTGTCGGTGATGATTAACTCCAGAACCCCGAACCGACAAATGATACGGTCACGGACAAAGTCTGCCACGACTTTCTTAGTCACTACTTTATAGGATGCGGCTTTGACCCATTTGGTGAAGCAATCAATAGCTACTAGGATGAACCTGTGTCTATTTGAGGCTATATGATCAATTGGTCCAATAACGTCCATTCCCCATGCGATGAACGACCAAGGTGTGCCTGTTGCATTGAGCTCATTTGGGGGTACCTTTATCATATCTGCATGTACCTGACATTGATAGCATTTTCGGACATATTGGATGCAGTCCGTTTCCATGGTCATCCAGAAGTAACCCGCTCTGAGTATTTTCTTTGCTAAGATAAAACCATTCATGTGTGGGCCACGGGTCCCAACATGTATCTCTTCAAGTAGTCTGGAGGCTTCCTTTTCATCGACACATCTTAATAATCCCAAGTCAGGAGTTCTCCTGTATGGGTTTCCTCTGCTGAGAAAGAAATTGTTGGACAATCTCCGGAGCATGCGTTTCTGAGTGTGATTTGCAAGCTCCGGGTACTCTCCCTTTGACAAGTATTCCCTGATATCGTGGAACCATGGTCTTCCGTCTGCTTCTTATTCAATGTGGGCATAGTATGCCGATCAGCCATGGATCTTTATTGGAATAGGATCAATGAAGTTCGTATCTGGGTGCTGTATCATGGATGATAGAGTGGCCAATGCATCGACAAACTCGTTCTGAATTCTGGGGACGTGTCAAAATTCTGTCTTTGTGAACCTTTTCCTTAATTCCTGCACATGGTGCAGATATGGCAATATCTTGGAATTCTTGGTAGCCCATTCTCCTTGTACTTGGTGTATTAGCAGATCTGAGTCACCAATTACTAGCAACTCCTGGATATTCATGTCAATGTCCATATTGAGTCCTAAGATGCAGGCTTCATATTCTTCCATATTGTTGGTACAGGGAAATCTGAGTTTGGCAGATGCCTCATAGTGTTGACATGTTTCCGATATCAGGACAACTCAAATGCCGACTTCTTTGAAATTGGCTGCTCCGTCGAAGAACATTCTCCACCCATCATAGGATTCTACAATGTGAATGACACTTCTTCATCAGGAAAATATGTTTTCAGGGGTTTGTATTCTCCTCCCACGGGGTTCTCGGCAAGATGATCTGCCAGTGCTTGCCCCTTGACCGCTTTCTGAGTCACATAGACAATGTCGAACTTACTCAGCAGGATTTTCCATTTGGCTAGTTTTCCAGTGGGCATGGGCTTCTGAAAGATATATTTCAAGGGATCCATCCTTGATATGAGATATGTTGTGTAGGCACAGAAGTAATGCCTCAGCTTCTGGGCTACCCAGGTTAGAGCACAACAGGTACGTTCCAGTAGAGAATACCGTGCCTCATGTGGAGTGAACTTCTTACTCAGATAATAAATAGCCTGTTCCTTTCTTCCTGTCTCGTCGTGCTGCCCCAGAACGTAGCTAAAAGCTCCATCTAATACCACAAGGTAGAGTAGCAAGGGTCTACTTGGCTCTGACGGGACCAAGACTGGTGATGTTGACAAGTATTCCTTGATTCTGTCTAAAGCTTTCTGACAATCATCGGTCCATTCGGTTGCAACATCTTTCTTCAGCATCTTGAAGATTGGTTCACATATAACCGTGGACTGGGCTATGAATCGGCTGATGTAGTTAAGGCGTCCCAGGAAACTCATCACATCTTTCTTGTTCTTTGGCGGTGGAAATTCTTAGATGGATTTAACCTTTGATGGATCCAGTTCTATTCCTCGGCGGCTGACCATGAACCCAAGCAATTTCATAGCAGGAACTCCGAACGCACACTTTGCGGGGTTTAACTTCAAGTTGTACTTTCGCAGCCTGTCGAAGAATTTTCTCAAATCTGCCATATGGTCAGTGGCTCTCTTGGACTTGATGATGACGTCATCCACATACACCTCAATTTCTTTATGTATCATATCATGGAAGATAGTAGTCATAGCTCTCATATAGGTGGCCCCAACATTCTTTAGGCCACGGCGTAATGAAAGCCATTTTCTCAGCGTCTTCCTAGTCCATCCAAATCTGGTGGTAACCAGCAAAACAATCCACGAATGACTGAAGTTCATGCTTTGCACAATTGTCAATCAAGATGTGTATGTTCGGGAGGGGAAAATCATCCTTCGTACTGGCTCGGTTGAGATCCCGGTAGTTGACACAAACTCTTACCTTTCCATGTTTCTTGGGTACTGGCATGATGATGGCTAACCATGTCGGATATTCAACTACCCTGAGAACCTTGGCGTTGATTTTCTTGGTAACTTCCTCTTTGATTTTTAGACTCATATCAGGCTTGAATTTCTGAGCTTCTGCTTTACCGGCGGGCACATTAGATTGGTTGGTAACTTGTGAGCCACAATGGAGGTACTTAGAACAGTCATGGCATCGTACCACCATGAAATATATCTTCATACTCTTTCAAGAATTGTGTGTATTCCACTTTCTCTTATGGCGATAGATGAATGCTGATGCGAGTTTCTTTGACAGTTTCTGAATCTCCCAGGTTGACTATCTCGGTTTCGTCCAGATTGGACTTAGGTCTATTTTCAAAATCCTCAACTTCTCTAATAATTTCATCGGGTATGGTATCTTCTTCCTCTGAATCACTGTCCTTTTGTTGCGTTGTCTCATTGCATGTCACAATCATTGGTTCATCAAGACAGGAAATAGTAATGTTGTAAGATAAAATAATGATAGAAAACGATAGTAAATGAATACAGATTCGTCGAAGCATAAGATTTATTTTCGAATGTTTTGGAACATTAGAGATTTTATTGGAAAATGCAAAAATGGAAATGCGAAAAAGGAAATCATTAGCAAAATGAAATAAACAATGCTTGTTCAGCCTTGCTACCCTGGGACTCGTCGGGCCTTGGATGGTCTGATAGTCCAATTCTTGAGAAACGATCCTTTGCTCACAGTTTGGATGGTAGGGCCTTCCTCTTCCTCCTCTTCAACAATAACACAACAATCCATGTCACCATCTTCCAGGAATAAATCTTTCAAAGTTGCTAGAGTTTCTTCTTATTCTTACCCTCATATGATATCAGCTTGCTGGAAAGTCTGCTCCAAATGTGGTATAGGCTGCTCCAGTGGATAGTAGGGCTCGCGCCATGGTGGCGACCAGTCTTCGTACTCCTGCCAAGTGTATTTGTATCCCAGCCCAAAAGTGGTGCCATGGTGCTTCAACTATATTGGTTTGGAAATCCCCTAAAGATTTTTCCCGAGTCCTCTGCCAGGCTCGTATCCACTCCAGTTCAGTATGCTTTCGATATTACTGTCCCACCATTTGTCTTTATCCACTGCATTGACACATTCAATACGGTGGTAGGTTTCTCCACCCAGCCTTCTTCTACCTTCAATCACCGGGATGGTTTGGCGACCATAGATAGGGTTGCTTCCATTTCCGTGGATGATTACTTCCTGGTGGTTCCATTCAAATTTTATCACCTGATGCAATGTTGATGCTACAGCCCTGACGGCATATATCTATGGGCGTCCCAACAACAGATTATAGGATGTCGATATGTCTATCACCTAAAATTTAATTTCGAACCATGTAGGTCCCATCTGCAAACAAAGACTGATTTCGCCAATGGTAGACCTCTGAGAACCGTTGAAAGCCTTTACATTCATAGATCCTTCTTTGATCTCGTGCATTCCCTTGCCCAATTTCTTGAGTGTTGTCAACAGACAGATGTTGAGGCTGGATCCACCGTCGATCAAAATCCTGGTGATGAAGTAGTCCTCACATTGCATAGTGATGTGTAGTGCTTTGTTATGACTTAGCCCTTCAGGTGGCAGCTCGTCCTCGTGGAAAGTGATCTTGTGACTCTCCAGTACTTGTCCTACCATATTGGCCATTTCTCCACTAGTTATGTTATATGGCACATATGCTTCGTTCAGCACTTTCATCAAAGCATTCCTGTGTGTCTCGGAATTCTGCAACAATGACAGAATGGATATTTGGGCTGGAGTTTTGTTCAGCTGATCGATGAGTGAGTATTCCCTGGCCTGCACCTTCCTCCAAAGATCATCTGGGCCTGTCTCAATGACGGGTGACCTTTTGGAAGCATTCTTGCTAGACTCTGCCAAGTGTTCAGGTGTATAGACCCTGTCGGTCCTTGTTATCCCATGTGCATCACCAGTTTCTTCTATCTTGACTTTACCTTTCCTTCTTGCTTCAGCCGTGTAATCCAAGCTATAGCCTTGTCGTTGAAAGGTGGCGTGGTTGACACTGTCACGTTGATTGGTTCAGCTACTTTCACTTCAAATGGAATGGGTGCCTTAGTAGGTGGCATAACTTCAACCTCGAATGACAGATGTGTGTTTGCAGGTGGTGCCGTTTCAAAATTGAATGGGAGTGACGCAGTTACCTCGACGTCTCCGGATGGATGATCTGGACTATGATGGCATTAAGAGTGACTACTGGCTTCTTTGGGTCATCACCTTCTATGATTGACCCGATCGACCCACACCCCTATGGTCCGGAAGAGGATTGTTGTGGATATTGGGAGCAACTTCTTTTGCCTGGATGACCTTGTTATCAATCATAGATTGGATCTTATCCTTCAACGAGCGACATTCATCAATTGTATGCCCCTTCATTCAGGAATGGTATGCACATGTCTTGTTTGGATTGGCCCATTGGGATGGATTTTCAGGGGTTATAGCAGGGATATGAGTGACATAACCAGCAACTTTTAATCTTTCATACAACTGGCCGATAGGTTCAGCAATGGCAGTGTATTGTTTAGGAGGTCTGCGATCAAAGTTGGGTCGAGGCCTCGGGAAATTTTGGCGAGCAGGGGGTGATTGGAAGTGAGATAGCTGAGAGTTGTAGGTATGATAAACAAGAGCTGGTTGGGAGTATCTGGGCGAATTAGGCTGATATGTAGACGGTGGAGATGGATGATATGTTGATGGAGGTGCTGACTGATAGGTGGGCGAGGGTGCTTGATAGGTGAGTCGGGAAGTTCTGTATACCAACGGGGATTTGGGTCCATGTGCAACCATTAACTTTCCTGCATCTTTCTTCTTGGATATACCACCAGATTGCAAGGCTTTGTTGGTGGCCTGTAGGGCCTCAAAGTTAGTGACCATTCCACTCTTGATACCTTCTTCAATTCTCTCACCCAACTTGATGATGTCAGAGAATTTGTGGTTTTCAATCACCATAAAACTCTCATAATACTGTGGGTCTTGTGATCGGATGAAGAATTTGTTCATTTGCTCTTCCTCTAGGGCATGCCTTGCCTTGGCTGCTTCAGATCTCCAGCGAGCGGCATACTCGCGAAAAGTTTCGGTTGGCTTCTTTTTAAGGTTCTGGATGTAGAACACGTCTAGTGCATTCTCCATATTGAACCTGAATCGGTCCATGAAGTCTGATGCCATACTTACCCAGTCGGACCACTTCTTAGGGTTTTGGATGATGTACCAATATAAAGCATCTCCTGTGAGGCTCCTCATGAACAATTTCATGCAAATCTTCTCGTCTCTTCCTACTCCAACCAATTTATCACAATAGGTTCTCAGATGGAACCTAGGATCACCTGTACCATCGAACATTTTGAACCTAGGAGGTTTGTAACCCTCCGGTATTTCAAATTGTGCTGTATGCATAGATCTTCTTAGTTCAACCCTTCGACTCCCTTGCTTCCTTCAACGCCCTGAACTCGACTTGTCAGCTTCTTGAGTTCCTCGGCCAAATTCTTAATGAGCATATCCTTCTCACTGGATTTAGGTGTGTAAGAAATGTGTTGGGTGGAGTGAGGTAGAGTCTCCACATATATGGGGTTGTTCTGATGACCTGGTGTTTGAGCATAGAGGTGGTCACTTGTGAAGTCTTGTGGTTCAGGGATAATTAGCGGGGTATTTATTAGAGCGTGGAAAGTGTTGTGCTGGTGCTGTGGTGGGATAATTTGGTTTTTTTGGTGGAGTTGTATGATGATGAGTTGTGGGAAGGTTCTGTTTGTTTGGGGTATTCTGAGGAGGTATGGGATTTTGAGTGACATCTGGGACACTGAGTGAGAAGGATAAATTTGCCAAGTTCCGGACATGCTCAAGCTCCCCTTGGAGTTTCAACAACCTTTGCTCGAGTTGTGACATAGCATCATTCTGAACCTGAGTACCTTGATTGTCAAGAGCTTCTGTTCGTTCCACTGACGTTGTGTTTTCATGTCTGATGTTGCCCAAATCTTCCATTTTTCCTCTGCCATTGCCTTTAAGTGGACTAGGAGGAGGAGGAGGTGGAGGGCCCCTGGATCTTGTGTGATATGATGATGATGCCAGAATGCACGAACCAACCTTTGGGGAGGGGAATAATCAAAAGAGAAACAAAAGCAAAAATAAAAGTTAGTAAAGTCAGTGAGGATCATGAGAAAATATTGCAGTATTTAAACACATAGTGCAGGAATAAAAGCGTGTCCTAATTTGGGAGCCTCGTTGTGCCAGAGATAGGCCTAGCGACAAGTTGATTTTGGAGAACTTAGATGCAGAAATGCCTCATTTCATTAATGTAAAATNAGACTACTTAGTCCCTGAAAGACCTTCCCCAAGCTTGGTCTTCTTGGTTCTGTCAATCAGGTTCCCCAGGTTGTGCATGCCCAACAGTAGGTATACCCTTGCTAGATGCCTTCCTTCGTTTCCCTCAGCATTCTGGTAGTCGGAGGCCCTTTTTCTTGTCTTTGCTTCTAGCTCCATCAGACCCTGCTCCAAATATTCCAACCTTTCACTAGATTTGATGGACCTTTCCTTCCACTCATCGATCAGTTCCATATTAGTCTTGTGTTGCTACAGATGCTCGGCCTCGGACTCACGAAGCCCTTTGCGCAGATTATTGTATTTCACTTGAGCCTAAGCCGCTTCGTCTATGACCCTGTTTCTGCTGATGCCTGGCTCAACTATCCCTACTATGTTGTCTTCCAACCATGATAGGTAGAAGCGTACATGCCCTGCATGGTATCTATCGGGCTCGATGGTGGCCCTTTCTACAATAACCTTGAGATGCCACAGATGCTGAGCTTTACATTTGTACGGGATATCATCGTCCTGAAAATCTGCTCTGTAATGACTTATTTTGGAGACTCGCGGTATAACTTGCTTTCTACCTGCCTGTCTCATGATCCTGATGGGAACATAAGGATATATGCCCCTTAAACCAATCAACACCAGGTGTGGAGCGCCCCTCGATCTGATGATGAATCTACTGGTAGGGAACCATTCGAACATCCATTGAATCTGGTCCTCGGTCAAATTATCAAAAACTGAGCACACTCTGTAGCATTTTCCGGTTGAGCAAACTTATCAGGGATGTAGGTCATCCTCTTAGGGTGGTGGAAGGCTATATTATCATTCCACTCCCTTCGTGGAAATTCCTGACGATATTGGCCTCTCTGGAGATGCTCTAATAACCAAACCTGTAGCAGCAGATTGCAACCCTCAAAGTGTTTGGCCCCCTTATGGAAGTGGTCCAAGGCTCGGTATATGTCTGTTGTGATCATAGGGAAAATGGTATATGTTTTCCCTTCGATCCCTTCCATTAAGGTTTTGGCTACTATATCCAACCTAGTGTGAATCCGGCCTCCTTTGCTTGGAAACACCATCATACCCAGGAAGAAAATGACGAACACAAAAAGCCTGCGGTGAATGTGACCCAAGGAAGTAATAGAGAACTCGTCGTAGAAGATACGATAGGATTTGCTATGGTCGTATCATTCATAGAGATAGTCAAAAGGTATATAGGACTCTATCAGGAACTATAAACCATCAGTCTTCTTCAAACCCATCATTTTTAGGAACCCCCTAGTGGCACGGTTCTCCGGTACCAACAAACCTGGACTGTCCCAATAATCCCGCAAAGCCCCCTATCTCCTCCAAGAGGGGGGTCATTTCTATGTTGCCAAAACGGAACACAGACCTTTCTCTGTCCCAGAACATAGTGGCTGCTTCGATTAATATGTTGTTTGGTTGAATATCCAGTAAATAGGGCAAGTTCCCGAGGACCCTCTTCACATGGTCTTTGTCACTGGGCGAGAGGTCTTACCACCAATCCAGCAATAGTGGTGGTATTCTTTGGACCATGCCGAACCTGGGGACTTCATGCCTCATTTTTCTGCAAAATAGATAGGTTAGACCCTACCCCTTCCAAACTCGACTATTTATACACTTATGATTAGCATGCATGCATTTAGTTCTCCAAATATATGCACAGAACGTGACTGTGTCCGTTGGGATTATGAAAAACTCGGTGGACTTTTGGATAAGGATGTCTTAAAGGTCTATCGTGTGGACGACACGTTAACTCAGCTAGGTTCGACCATAATGTATGCACAATATAAAAGAGTAAGGTTTCTATGGGGTTTTAGACTGGTACCCTCAAGCGGACAACTTGAGAGGAAAGGCACGGAACTGTCGACTGCACTGCTGATCGACTAGTTTTACCGCAAATAAGCCTTTCCGAATTTAGGGGTGATATAAAATGGAAGGGTGCAAACACTCATCAAGCGTTGCTATAGGATTTGTATAGGCACGAGTGGAATATGATGTTGAGCATGATTTATGCAACAATAAATGAGCAATAAAAGCATGTTTTCATGTATTTGCACGTTATGAAAGCGGTAAATACAACAGTTATAATTGAAAAAGCAGTTACAAAGGAAAATAAAAAGAAGTATGTCAGTTTTGATTCTGAAAGGAACTAATGCTTGAAAGAGATAAACAATTAATGGAACATAAAAGGGGAAAGGGAAAGGTCGCAAGTATTAACAAAGTAAAGACAAGTTCACAAAGCATCTTGAAATGGTAAAAGCCTAGATAAATCCCCAGCAGAGTCGCCATGCTGTCGCGCCCCCTATTTACTCCCCTTTTTGATCGGTTAGGGTATCCTATAGGATCACATCATTGCAATGCCCAGTAATCACTCCTCAGAAAGGGGCTACACGTGGCATTAGCGCACCGGTCATCATATCCATATCTACCCTTTTCCACCCCTTAGCGGTTATTAAGCGAGTGTTGTTTAACGACCTCTATGCGTGCTGTTACTCGTCCCTTCTTAATGGTGCTGGAGGAGATTAGGACCTCTACCTATAGGTAGTTCTAGAAATACCCTTAAGGTTTAAAAGGATAAAATACTAGGCGACGGGCAAGAACAAATAGGACTTTAGCAGATAAAAATAGGAAAGAAGCAGTTAGAAGGCTCAAGTTTACCTCCACAAATATTGCATGTAAGCAGCACGTCTCAAACACAAACAAGAGGCAGTTTTATTAGACAGAATCCTAAGACAGGATATCTAAGTGAATATCAATGCACAGAAGTATGCATCTTGTTTATAAGCTTAATAGAAAGGACCTAATCAGTTTGCCTACTGATTTTAAAATCTGTTAACCATTAAGCAACAAACACAAAAGAAACAGTTTTCCAGTTTTATAAAGGTTGATTACCTAAGACTTGCCTAGGTGTGGGGGGTAATGCACAATAATTACCAGAATTGTTAAAAACAGTTTAGAAGTTGTTATACCTAAAGCATGATGTTCTAGGTGATACGATTATGCAGAGATAACAACTAGTTTATTTAAAACAGGATGATCAAATGTGAGACTGTCTTATGTCCTTTTTCATGCATCAGTATTTTAACTAGGTGTGACTGGGCGAGATCCTAAAGCATGGTATCTACTTTGCACATAGAGATGCAGAATGGTTGCAGAATTCCTAAAGAACGATTTCTAAATGCACAAGAAGTTACATCATAATTTGCAGGAGCAACATTTTTTATGCTAATGCTATTATTTAGCCTGGAAGCAGGATTTCTAAGTGATAAATAGGGTCAAATGAGATGCTGAAGCAATAAACCTAAAACATGATATCTAATGCATGTCATGCTTAGAATGTATTGGTCATAAACATGGATTCTAATGCACATATAGGAAATCTAAACCTAAGGCATGGTTTCTACCCATTGATATTGATAACATATATAGCTACCCTCCCCTTTTCACTATCCATCCCCAATATCTGTGTACAAATAATTATTATAGATCAGCTGAGTAAAGTACATAAATAGATAAAGGAAAGAAGAAGTTAAACTATAGGGAGCCTGAAAACAGGCCCAGATTCCCAGAACCTCAAGTGCTCAAATGTTTCATACCCTTTCTCATATCCGAGTGTGTCAGAGTTCCTTAAGGACCTCAAGTGATCCCGGGAAGTGCTCACACCCAGATTTCATAACCATAATTGAGTAAGTGCAGTGTGGAAGGGCCAGGCCCAGTGCATCAGAGTTCGAAGGGATCTCACAGGAATCCCAAGGTAGTCATACACGGGAGGGGCAGAACCTAAGGACCTAAGAGTAGAGTGAGAGTGCTTGGCATAGTTTTGAAAAGGTTTTAATAGGAAAGACAGTGTTTGAAAAAGATTTAGTTGAAATAGTTTTATAAAATAGGAGAGTTGTTTAGTAAAAACAGTTTTTTTGACAAGAGTAGGATAATTATCAAACAATAGACTAATCACAGCACAAAAAGATTCAGCACATTCAAATCACAGTCCTTCATACAGGGGTGATGGGAATTGGGGACACATAGAGCACATAGTATACAGGAGCATAGAAGTTCTTGTAGGGGGTTTATGGGGATTAGGGAATAGCTAATGGTGTCAACACAACACGAATTTTAGAATTAACACAGAATCAGACAACTTAGGATACAAATTGCTTTGCAAAGAAAGGTTCATACTAAAAACCAGGTAAACATAAGATAGAGCAGAGTCACATTAGGACATACTACAAGGGGGTAACATATTCATAAGCATACTGATCCTAAGGGGGAGCGGGACATAATATAATATCCTAGATGAACAATGATGTAGACAAGCCAATTACATGTTGAACAACAAAACCATAGATAGAAACAGATCAGAAACATGATAAACTGAAGCAGCAAAAGAAACAAGTTGGTTTTGGGACTTGAATTGAAATCAGAACATACCAGGAAAGAGATAGTAAACACAAAGTGAATAAAGAGAGAGCACAATAATTAGCCTTGGCTTGCAGCCGGCTAATTCAGAACAGTAGTAAGTAACAAACAAAGAAAGAGAGCAGAAAAGATTTGAGTATGAGAGAGAGTTTTTGAATTAATGTGTTCGTGTGTGTTTAGTTTAGTGTAAGTGTATGTATCAGTTTGTACATATATAGTAGTTTGAAACTAGGTAAAATAAGGTAAGAAACACAATTAGGCAGTAAGTTATGGAGCTCAGAACCAATTAGAGCAACAATCAGTCCAACTACTTCCTTAATTAAGGGAGTCATTTCAAACGGTAAAAGACAGGAAACAAGTAAGGAAAGTGATTATGTATGACTGGAGCATAAATAAGGAAACAATTTCAATCAGTGCCAGTAATTAGGCTAAGTACATAGGATTCTAATTAAGGAATGACATAAGAATCAATTTGACAGCATAGTCGATCATAAAATAAGGCAAGAAATAAATTAAGGTCGGAAAATCAGTAGGCAAATCATCATAAGGGATTTGTGAAAAGTATCAATTACAGGAAATTAGTGATTCAAATAGGAACAATACTGATTAAGGGGAATCAACACAGATTGCACAGAATAAACACATGATGAGCAAGGAAAAAGGCAAGAATCAGAACCCTAACATGCATGGTAAAGTAAAAATCACGGGGAGTCAGGATTCAAAACTGGAATATAGTACTGATGAACACAAACTTCTGAGAGTAAGCGAGGTACGCACATAATAGGCAGGATAGGCAGAATCAGAAACCCTTGTAAGTTAAATAGGGTGAAAATCACAAAATACCCAGATTAATCGAAGCAGATTCATGGGAGTCAAACATGCAAACAAGTTGAAAGAACGAACAGTAAAGATGAACTCAGAACCCAAAGATTAACCTAAGAAACTTAGGGCTTTCAACATAATAAATCAAATAAAGGCAAAACTTAAATAAATTATTTAAACATAGTGAAAATCACAGAATAACACTGAAATCAGAAGAGGAATCATTCTTGAAAAGGGGTTAAGAAACCCTAGTTTGAAGATGAAGAGATACTTTAGAAAATCGAAAAACTCTTTAAGCAAACAGTAAGGATAACTCGATTAGACTCAGATCTATTACAGATCTAAGGAGTCAAGAGGTAGAGTTAGGGTTTCAGAGAGAGACAACCCAGAGACGAGAAGAGACCGACTTAGAAACCATAGGTCTAGTAAGGAAATAGCGCGATCTTACTCAGAAGGCCATGGTGGCCTGAGAATGGTGAGCACGGACCCGGGGGGGAGGGGGTGAATGAACAATTGGTCCCTTGAGGACCTCAGGGATGCGACAATCAGTCCATGGAGAGGAGCCATAGAGGCTAGGGGTAGAGAACCGCCATTGTTACTGGCGAACCAGAAAAATGGCGAGGGGATTAGGGTTTGGGTAGAGAGGATTTGAGAGAGAAGGGGAAGGGGATGACGGCGGAGAGCATATGAGAGAAATGAGAGAAGTGAGGGTTTGGGAGGGGGTCGTTCGGATTAATTAAGGAAACGGGATATCTGGACCGTCGATCTAATTGATCAACAATCAAGATTGAAATGGGGTATTGGGTTGGGTATATCAGATTTGGCTCAAGGGCATTTGGGCTGTTTTAATTGGGGTTGGGGTCAGGTTTAACTTAGGCTACAATTGAAATGAGATTAGGCTATTTGTTATTACACAATTCAAATTAACTAAAATAATTTACAAAATAGCTAATAATTATAAAAAATGAATTTCATGCATAGAAAATAGTTTGAAATGATTATTTAGTATTTAAAAGTACAAATGACTAATTTCTAGTAGAAAATAGTGCAAAATTATATGCTTGGGTTGTAATTGCAAAGTTATTGGTATTATAGCCAAAATATGCTAATTTGGATAATTATGAAATAATTGGGTTTAATTAGGACCATAAATAATAAATTAAATCAAGAAATGCTTTTGAAAACATTAGTGATGCAATTTTATAATTATTTATTGAAAATAAATATTGGACAAATTAATAAAAATGTAGGAAAATAATGGAAAAATACCAATTGCTATTAATGCATGACTTTGAAGGTTTATATGCAATTTTAAATTATTTTTTGGGAAAAATTGGGTATCAACACCTGCCACGACGAAGGCCCATCCAGGCCAAGAACAGGGACTCACCGAGGCGAGAGTGGTATGCTTCCTTTACTATCTGTTCACAATTTCTGTGTTTCACCCTCAAAAATAGTCTACGCACTGGAGAAACTCGGCCCAAAAGTGAAGTGACCGTAGAAGATGAGGTACGACCAGAACACCAGAAAGTCAAACGCCCTCTGCAAATTCCACCAGGAACGAGGTCATAAAATCGAGGGCTTCATCTCTCTAAGGCAAGAGGTCGTGAACATGCTTCACCAAGGGCACTTGAAAGAGCTGTTAAGTGACCGAGGAAGAGCCAACTTTGCTCGAGGACGCGAACAACAACAATACCCACCAAAACCACCTTCTCCAGCTCGAACCATTCAAATGATCATCGGAGGGGGCGATGACGCATAAATCAACAACGTAAAATTCACAACCACCTACAAACTCAAACGGTCGATCACTCATGAATGGTATGACGAACTCGAAGAAAGTATCATCTTCGATAAGTCAAATACCCACGGTTTGGTTTTTCCTCACTATGATGCTCTTGTTATCACTTTACGCATATTAGATACAGATGTGAGACGTATTATGGTGGAGGATGGGGGCGGCGCGTGCATTATCCACCCTCGAGTACTTGCACAGAAGAAACTTGAGGACAAGGTAGTGCCACGATGCATCATACTAACCGATTTTAACAATGCAGTTGAACGGACGTCTGGAAAAATCACACTCCCCGTCCTGGACGGCGACGTCACTCTGGAAACCACATTCTACATCATGGATCAGGACACGGCGTACAACTCCATAATAGGTTGGCCTTGGATACACGCCATGAAGACAAGGTAGTGCCACGATGCATCATACTAACCGATTTTAACAATGCAGTTGAACGGACGTTTGGAAAAATCACACTCCCCGTCCTGGACGGCGACGTCACTCTGGAAACCACATTCTACATCATGGATCAGGACACGGCGTACAACTCCATAATAGGTTGGCCTTGGATACACGCCATGAATGCCATCCCCGCCAACTTGTACCAAGTCATCAAATTTCCCACACCATGGGGAGTATTCAGCATCCGAGGGGAACAACGCACTTCCCGAGAATGCTATCGCATCGCCCACGATTGTACATACACCAAACAAATTAAGGGCAAAGACAAATAGGCATAGCAATTAACAGTGTCGAGGTCGAGCGGTGATGAAGGGAAGCACGTCATCAAAGACCCCGAAATCGTAGAGGCCACGGGATCAACCATAGAAGATCTCGACCCCGTCCAACTTGATGATAACGACCATAGCAAGAAAGCCTACATCAGCCACAAACTTCAAGAACCAGGTAAATTCCGTCATTTCTTAACTAATAATGCAGACTTTTTTACCTTGCAGCCATACCAGGTATACCGAAGGAGATAGCGACACACAAGTTAAACGTTGACCCATTTTACCCCCCAGTAAGGCAAGTTAGGCGGAAGTTCAATTCTGCAATAAACGATGCAGTCCGCGAAGATTTTGAAAAACTACTGGCAAACGGCTCCATCAGAGAATCAAAATACCCCCAATGGGTCGCCAACGTAGTCATGGTGAAAAAGAAGAACAGAAAATGGCGGATGTGCGTAGACTTCACAGATTTGAACAAAGCATGCCCGAAAGACTCATTCCCGCGGCCCCATATTGACCAGCTAGATGAAACAACAGCTGGGCATGAGCTACTAAGCTTCTTAGATGCATACTCATGATATAACCAGATCCTCATGGAAGAGGAAGACCATGAGAAAACCACCTTCATCACCCACCAAGGAATGTATTGCTACAAGGTGATGCCTTTCGGATTGAAAAACGTATGGGCGACGTATCAGAGGTTGGTGACAAAGATGTTCAAAGACCAACTCGGCAAAACCATGGAGGTCTACATAGACGATATCTTGGTCAAGTCAAAAAATGAAATAGGATCACATCGACCATCTGAAAGAAGCCTTCGATATACTCAGGCGATACGGAATGAAACTGAACCCTGAAAAGTGCGCATTCGGCATGACCTTAGGGAAATTCCTTGGCTTCCTAGTATCACAAAGAGGCATCGAGGTCAACCCCGGCCAAATCAAAGCTATAGAGGGAATACCAGAGAACCTAACCAACAAGAAACAAGTTCAGAGACTGACCTGCCGTATAGTCGCCCTGTCGAGATTCATCACACGGTCATCCGACAGATGCCACAAATTCTTTGGCGTACTCAAGAAAGACAATGTTCTCTAATGGACCTCTGAGTGTGTTGACGCCCTGAAAGAGCTAAAGTCCTACCTATCATCACCCTTACTGCTCTCTAAAGCAGAACCGAGATAACACCTTCCGTCTACCCGACTGAGTCCGATGTGGCGGTGGGTGCAGTCTTAGTCTGAGAAAATAAAGGTACGCAATCTCCCATCTATTACATTAGCAAAACCTTAGTCGATGCCGAGACAAGGTACCCACACCTCGAAAAATTTGTCCTAGATTCACGAAAGCTTAGACCCTACTTCCAGTGCCACCCCATCTCGGTAGTTACGACTTTTCTCTTAAGGAGTATTTTGAATAAGCCCGAATTGTCTGGCAGATAGGCCAAATGGGCCATAGAATTAAGCGAACATGATATCACCTATCAATCGCGAATGACGATAAAGTCACAAGTACTTGTCGACTTCACCGTCGACTTCAGCACAAAAATAATGCCTAAAGTCGAAAGAGAAGCCGCCAACACCTCCCCTCAATACAAGATCTATAGATTTTGTACATCGATGGCACCTCTAATGCATCAGGGTCTGGATTGGGACTAGTACTCGAGGTCCCGACAGGCGAAGTAATTCGCCAGTCCATAAGATGCCCAGATATGACTAACAATGAGGCCGAGTATGAGGTCGTGATTGCAGGATTAAAGCTAGCACTCAAGTACGGAGCGAGGCGATTCATCCTATGTTGCGACTCTCAACTCGTCATCAACCAAGTCACAGGGACTTTCCAGATCAAAGAGAAAAGATTACAAAAGTATCAGACCGGGATCTGCAAGCTGCTGCTCGAATTTGATGAATTCCATCTCGACCATCATTCGAGCACAAAATATCGAAGCATACGGCCTCACCAAACTATCGGTGGCAACTAAAAGCATAACCGGAGAAGGAAACATGGTCACTCTCCTCCACTCATCGATCGATCAAATCAAGGTAAGGACTATAAAACTAACTTGGGACTGGTACAACCATATCGTTACATACTTGCAGGACGGCGTGCCCCCGGATGATAAAAAAGAAGCCAAAAAGCTTCGAATACAAGCGGCCAGGTATAGCATCATAAACAACAATCTATACAAAAGGACGTACGGAGGCCCCCTAGCAAAATTCCTAGGCCCAAATCAGACACGGCGTGTTCTAGAAGTAGCCCACGAAGGCCATTGTGGAGCTCATTCCAGCAATCAGGCTCGGGTCAAATATCTCATACGAGCAGGCTACTACTGGCCCACCATGAAAAAAGAGGCCGCCGACTTTGTGAGAAAATACGAACAATGCCAAAAGGTGATCACCTTTTTATGGAAGAATATAGTGTGACGCTTCGGCCTCCCCAAAGAGATCAGTTGTGACCATGGACCCCAATTCACTGGGAAAAAGATCGATGAGTTCTTCGAGAAATGGCATATCAAAAGAATACACTCCACCCCATACCATCCTGCGGGCAATGGGTAAGTGGAGTCCTTAAACAAATCAATACTGAAAATCATGAAGAAAAAGCTTGAGAATGCCAAGTGACTATGGCCGGAACTACTGTCAGAAGTGCTATGGGTATACCGCACAACGCCAAAAACAAGCACAGGAGAGACACCTTACTCATTTGTCTATGGGACTGATGCAGTAATACCAGTCAAGGTCGGAGAACCAAGTCTGAGATACTCCTATGTAAGAGGGTCGAGAAATGACGAAAGCAGAAGGTAGGACCTCGACGAAGACTAAGAACATAGAGATACGGCCTACATAAGGATGATCACCCAAAAACAACAGGAATAATGCTACTACAACAAAAAAGCCAAGGTCAGGCCACTCAAAGTCGAGGACTACGTACTCAAGGCCAAAACACATGTCACGCCCCGAACCTGGGGGCGAGACTGGCACCCGGTGCCTCATCTATACTTGCATACCAACTTGCGACTAAGGAACTCTGAACATGTGATGTCATACTTTGTCCATGGGCCACATTGCAAGAAAACTGCGAATGCTGACTAAAAATCAATATAAAGATGGGTCGACAAGGCCGTATAACTACTACAGCTGGAAAACCAACAAAAATATACATAAAAGGCCTACCAGCCCAACATATTGCACTAACTGACATGATATGTCTACAAGCCTCTAGTGGTGGATATACTGTGATTGCAACAGCTCCCCGACCTACTCATAACATATATTATATACACAAGATGTACATAAAGCTCTAGACCCGTCAACTCCGAAAGGCATGGAGCTTACCGATCAAGCTGAACTCGGGAAACACTTAATGAGGAGGTCTACCCGTCTATTTGTCTGAACCTGCACGCATGAAATGCAGCGCCCCCAGAAAAGGGACGTTAGTACAAAATAATGTACCGAGTATGTAAGGCAATATACTGAAAGCTAGAACTGAACTGATAATATAATAAGTGAAAGCAACAAGAAGTCAAAGATAATCTAAAGATATGTTTAACTGCTGATACTGACTCAATTCTCTCAATATAGTAAGTAAAATAGTTGTCCGGCCCTATAAGGCTCGGTATTTAACTTACCATCTGATCAGAGGTTTCCCAATAGGGGTCTGCCCATCGATTATAGCTCGATGGTAACAAAAATTACTGTAATACTGAATATATAGACTCTCTGCTCTCTTGACTAGAAGAAGGAAATACTCAATTGAATATTGCACTTACAAGACTAGGAAAAATATACGTAAATTCCGGGACATGAATTTTTTCTTTATACCTCGTTATCAAACTTGTTTAATTACGAGATCATACAAAATGAAGTAACAGCTTAGCCTTAATATACCTAAGTCGATTCTCTTGAAAATCCTCCCAACACACGTCAATTTCAAAAACATGTAACGGCGGATCGAAGTAGGGGAAAATCCGTATGATATTCTTGAGAAAGGTTGCACCGTACTTCCTTAGAATCGCAAAATCCCGTTGCATCTTCTTTGGCTATAATTTCAGCTTTCAAAATTATTCCACGTCACTTAAATGAAGTTGTGTCTTCCTGGTGATTATAAGGAAGAACCACATGCAATTTATCTACAAAAAGAGGCATAACTAGCATAAGAAATTTGAAGGTAATTTGCCTATCTGAGATACATGATTTGTGCGATTCTCTCTTATCAAGAAAATATAGGTTTTAAGAGCACACTGATGACAATACTTGGTTAAATGCTTGTCTATTGAAAAGGAATGATCTAGCCATATCAAAGGAAAGTAAAATAGAAAATTTGAATCAACTTTTACCAAAGCAGAAAACCCAAAACTCCCCTTATATTCTTGGACGTTTGGTGGAGTCCTTTTGATGCATAAATGTTTTGTATACAACAAATTAGGTTGCCACCTATTTAACAAAGACTAAGAGTCATGAATTATGACTAAGAGTCATATGGTAGGTGTAGTAGCTTGCTGCCACGTTTTGGTGGGTTTAAGCCTATCCAAATTTTATCCACCCATTTCCTTAATTACATGGTTAATATTCCACCAAAATCCACAGTTAAACGAATATCCACATAATTAAGAATTATCTAAATTTACTTAAAATACTACTCACTTTTAATATACTTTATACACCTTACTATTATGGCCATGTGGTACCTTGTATGACACTAGTCCATAAATACCGGCTATTTTAGCTTGGGCCGTATTTTATCCCAAAATGTCAAACTTGGACGAAAATTCATCTTCTTTGACTTGCTTCCCCTCTCACCTTTACAAATTTACTCATCATTTATTTGAATTAGCATAATTCTTATAATCTCAAAATAATTCCATTCCCGAACTTCCATTAATTTATTTTGGCATACTTCACGTACGAAATGTGGGGTGTAACATCATTCCCCCCATTGGAACATTTGTCATCGAATGTTGACTGTTGCACTTATCCTTTTCATAACTTATAGCTCTTGTGAATACCTTAATAATCTCATTGCCATCTAGGCAATTGTTCTATGAATAAATACAAAGGCCAGGGCACTCCCCCCTTTAGGCCTCTTTCTCACGCCATGACTTGTGGTCGGAATCCTTCCAATCTCGTAACTGTCGGTACCTTCTTTCATGCAGCTTGTACGATTCTGACCTTGTAAGTGCACCTATGCGACTCTTCTCTCCTTTTTTCTCCAGGTTTTAGCCAATCTCTCGGCTTTATTTTGTGAACATATATAGAGCTTGACAAGATGTCCCTCTGGGCATTTATAGGTATACTGAAGTTCTTCGCTCGGTACTTCGCTGAACTTACAAATATTGCTATACCTTATTTCATAGCTCTGGAGCATCCCTTCGTATGACTTTACTGCATTATGGTAGGTCATACTATACCATAATTCTTACTTTAATTTATCGCTATTAGGGTATGCTACCAAACTCCAGGTTACTTTTGTTGCTTATCCTATAAGTATAAATCTCAGTCCTTTAATGCTTCTTCATTACCGTTCATCTTAAGAATGATTGACTAATCTCATGTCATACTTTGTAACTTGTATCCGTTTTTTGTTGTTTCACCTTAATGTTGATCTACAATCCACCACTTGAAGACTTGAAACTTCTTACGTAACACATTGCTGCTAGGGCCCATGTCTCATCATGGACATCTGGAGTAACTAGGTTGATCCACCTAGGGGTGATACTATACTTCCATAACCGTACTTTATAGCATCCCAATGTGACTCACCTTATATGGGTATTTTAGTCCCTTACAATTCCTGAAATCCTCTTCAAGTCATTACTCAATCGAAAGACCAAACGTCATCCTTTATCTATCATAATCACACCCTCATTCTACTACCAGGGTAGCATTCCATCTTTTCTAAATGATACTAGTCTTAGACTCCTTTGAATTCGTTTAGGCTATACTGAGATTTCTATAACTTAGAGGAACCATCAGGTCCCTTGTTTTCCCGGGGTTAATTCCGAGGACTTATACATTTCTTGTCAACTCCTCACTCGCCCTTTCTTATCCTTACTCTTGTCTTCCTAAAACCTGTCGCTTTACCGTACTTTAGCTTGCGACCGATTTCCTCATGCTTTTCTGGGACCTCAAGTGAGACATCGCATCGTCTCTAACTCTTCTTTTACTCTCTAATTAAACCTTTTGGTACTTAGAAACCATAGGCTGGAAGGTATGCCACTGACGACGCTGCTATCATTCCTGGATACTGAATCCCCACGCTTTCAGCCTTTTATCCGCAATATGGACTATTCACAACCTTTTGCATTTGAGTATCTTGTATGTTGTTTCCTTTTACCTTTCTTACCTTAAAATCTAGCACTGTATCTTCTATATCTTTCATGACCTCCCTTCCACATAGGTATAATTCACGTTCACAACTTGAAGATCTATTATAATACTTGCACATCTGGGCATACAAAATTCGGTGGGAGCTTCATACTGACTTCTTATGAGGCTGGTACTTCTTCTAACTGGCTTAGCATAGAGCCGTTATAGATGGTTGTTTTACTATCTCTCTTGTACCTCTGATATTAAGAGTAATTCTGCAATATTCTCAATCACAATTTCTATAATTTTCTGGGTCTAATAATCAGACTCCTGATTTACTTCGTTAATGTAACTCTTTAATGTCCTCTTCCTTCTGATCATCCTTTATGTAGGCTTAAGTCATCTTCCAATCTGCGGCTCATGGTATTGCTTTAGCCCTTCATGGACACTATGGAATATTCAGGATACAATCTTGTAACAATTCAATCCTTTGTTTATGACCTGGACCCAATTATTTCTTTTAACTTATACTGGAGTCTTCTACGAGTGTATGATTGTCAACATATATGCTGCATGTCTTATACTCCAAACTCATAAGTGTGTTCATAACCTAACTAACTCGGGATCATTGATCAAATAATTCCTTTCGTTCCTTCTTAGCTTTCTTTAACGTAAGCTATCACTTTTCCTGGTATTTCTACCCCTTTTTTGCGTGCATACTTAGCTTATCTTAGTTTCCACGCATGCCGAAGTTTTTGTGCAACTCATATGATCTCAAATATTACTTTTAATTTTACTTCTCGTTCATTAACCATGGTAGGTGCCACTTTCCTTCGGAGTGCTCACAATGTTGTTGTGGGACTGTGTTACACGACCATTTCCTCTTTAGGAACTTGTGCTTAGGTTAAAGCCTTTTCCCTTATTTCCTCAGCTAATCTTTCTTTGTAGTACTTAGGGAGAACCCTTAACTCTTGTAAAGCTGTGAGCTTATTACAGACCTTTTGATGTCCTTCCTTGCCTATAATTATCCGTAGGTTGCTTACCTCCATGCCCTTGTGCTTGTAGGGTTGCTTCTGAACTGATACTTTGACTGTCTTCCCAGTGGAACTCTCTTTTATCCCCATAACATTCATACAATACCTTTAACTACCCCGATTCTTATATGAGTATATCTCAAGTATTATAACGACATTACTGCGAGGCTGAATTCTCCATGTTGGGGTTTACTATATTTATCTTGCGTGATTTGCTTGTAACCTCTTGTCTAGTCATGACTAGGCTCTTCCTAAATCAACTACTAACTACTCGTTGGTCCATTCTCATATCCATATTCCGCGTAATCTTTCTTGGGTTATTTCCTTTGTTTGAACTTACCTCACGTACTGGCTCCTTATCTATCAATAACATCCCAGACAGAAACCCTTACTTTTTTTTTCTTAACGTCGTGCTTACATAATGTTTTGGAATCATATCATATATGTAACATTTGAATAAGTGCAATTTCATCCCTTTCTCATTTTTATCGCATTCTTCCTTTATCATTCCATAGTTACTAGATCCACTTAATTCTGACTTAATGCCACATCATTCCATATTCCCCCCTTTAGGGGAGTACTAAGAGTTGGAGCTACGACGACCTGCCTATAGATGTTTTTCCTCTTCATATTTGGCGTCCTTTCACATCATCCATGACCCTTAATCACCTTGCGGTAATCCTTTTGTACCAAGGATAACAAAATTCCTTACTCGTGATGGTGACACTTAGTGTAACTGGCACATACAGCCCCTTAAGCTTAACTTTGCTCATATTGCTTGCTTTAGGGAAGCATCTCCCTGAATGACAATTCTCTGAATTCATCATGGATCTTCTTCTGTTGTCCATTCTATTATTGCCATGATTTATCAATTTACCCAGTTCCTATTTCATGTTTAGTTTATCTTGTTCACCAATCCATATTGTTTTCTATTACTCTAGGGTCTAACTTTTCCTTCTGTTAATCATGTTAGAGTCGTGAACTTATTTCTCGAAATGAGGATGTGATTGTATGGCCTATACTCTTTTGTTGTCTTAAGGCTCATCACCTCTCGTCTCTTTTATCATTTGACTATAGATTTTGTAACACTCTACCGTTGCCATCCATGTATCACATCTCACTCATAATGCTTCATTATCCCTCTTTGTACTTCCCTGATAATATTTCTATCTATCACTTTATTTTGAAAATTCGAACAAAACATTCTTTTGCTTTTAGCTCCCCTTGCTCCATCCATTGGCTCTTTGAATTTCCAAACATTCATTTTCTACTAGGGACGGGAGCCATACTAAGATAATATTTACCCCTTCTAGGATTTCAGTGCACGCCCTTGTAGTACTCATATCTAGCTGTACTATTTTAGAGTGCACCATATAGGTATCTCACAAGGAGATCCATTAGCATCTTTGTAATATCCTTCGAAACGCAAACCATCCATTCATCATTTTGGGTTACGCTAACCCCAGCCGGATCCTGCTATCCTGTCCTTCTCTTAAACCATATCCGTTAGCTCCCATAGGACATGACTGAGACAAGTGTGTTCCGATTGTACGTACATCTATTACTGTTGAAGGCAATTCAAAATGCTTATATCTCCCTTCCTGAATGGTAAATAATGATAATCTTTATTAACTGCATACCTCGTACCCTTCTTCACCTTGCTTCTTTTACTTGCTGCAACTCGTGTCTAACTTCCGATTCCGTTATTCCTTTTTAATATAAGAGTGGATAAGTATTCTTCACTAAAAGCTCCTTATCAAGAACCGTACACCTTTTAGTACACACATGATCTGCCGAAGACCTCTGATTTACTTATCATAAGTAAGATGCAAAATCGAGTTCCTCTAATTCAACACTTCCACAACTATATCTCTTATCGATCATCTTTCTAAATGTAGGCATCGTCTTACTATGAATAAAATAGAAGTTCAGAATTTGAATTCTTATAAGTGCGCTCTACCACACGATCTAAATTAAGAAGAAAGAGTGGCAGTCCTAAATGCATTGTAGCCTCCTACTTATAAGTGTGGTGCACAACATACTCATAAACAAGACTCTACTAGACACGGCTTGTAGACTTCCTAGGACGGAACTGCTTTGATACCACTTTTGTCACGCCCCGAACCTGGGGGCGGGACCGACACCCGGTGCCTCATCTATCCTTGCGTACCAACTTGCGACTAAGAAACTCTGAACATGTGATGTCATACTTTGGACATGGGCCACATTGCAAGACAACTGCGAATGCTTACTAAATATCAATATAAAGCTAGGCCGACAAGGCCGTCATAACTACTATAGTTGGCAAACCAACAAAATATACATAAAAGGCCTACCAGCCCAACATACTACACTAACTGACAGGATATGTCTACAAGCCTCTACTGGTGGATATACTGTGATCGGAACAGCTCCCCGACCTACTCATAATATATACATATATACACAAGATGTACATAAAGCTCTAGACTCGACAACTCCGAAAGGCATGGAGCTTACCGATCAAGCTGAACTCGGTCAACACTTAATGAACCCGTCTGTCTCTCTGAACCTGCACGCATGAAATGCAGCGCCCCCAAAAAAGGGACGTCAGTACGAAATAATGTACCGAGTATGTAAGGCAATATACTGAAAGATGAAACTGAATTGATAATATAATAAGTGAAAGCATTGGAAGTCAAATATAATCTGAAGATATGCTTACCTGCTGATACTGACTCAATTCTCTCAATATAGTAAGCAAAATAGTTGTCCGGCCCTATAAGGTTCGGTATATATGTATATATATATATATATATATATATATATATATATAATTGCTCTGTTGTAGTAGGCTCACTCATAGGTGCTCGGCCATACTAGGCTCTGTATCTCGACCAACTGGGCTCGCTCATAGGCGCTCGGACACAGTAGGCTCGGTATATAACATACCATCTGATAAGAGGTTGCCCAATAGGGGCCTGCCCATCGATTATAGCTCGATGGTAACGAAAATACTGTAATATTGTATATATAGACTTTCTGCTCTCTTGACTAGAAAAAGGAAATACTCAATTGAATATTGTACTTACAAGGCTAGGAAAAATATAAGTAAATTCCGGGACATGAATTTTTTCTTTATACCTCGTTATCAAACTTGTGTAATTACGAGATCATGCTGAAGTAAGAGCTTAGCCTTAACATACCTAAGTCGATTCTCTTGACAATCCTCCCAACACACGTCAATTGCGAAAACATGTAACGGCGGATCAAAGTAGGAAAAAATCCGCATGATATTCTTGAGAAAAGTTGCACCGTACTCCCCTAGAATCGCAAATTCCCGTTGCATATTCTTTGGCTATAATTTCATCTTTCAAAATTATTCCACGTCAATTAAATGAAGCTATGTCTTCCTGGTGATTATAAGGAAGAACCACATGCAGTTTATCTACAAAAAGAGGCATAACGAGCATAAGAAATCTGAAGGTAATTTGCTTATCTGAGATACATGATTTTTACGGTTCTCTCTTACTAAGAAAATATAGGTTTTAAGAGCACACTGATGACAATACTTGGTTAAATGCTTTTCTATTGAACAAGAATGGCCTAGCCAAATCAAAGGAAAGTAAAATAGAAAATTTGAATCAACTTTACCAAAGCAGAAAACCCAAAACTCCACTTACATTCTTGGAAGTTTGGTGGAGTCCTTTTGATGCATAAATGTTTTGTATACAACAAAATAGGTTGCCACCTATTTAATAAAGACTAAGAGTCATGAAATATGACTAAGAGTCATATGGTAGGTGTAGTGGCTTGCTGCCACGTTTTGGTGGGTTTAAGCCTATCCAAATTTTATCCACCCATTTCCTTAATTACATGATTAATCTTCCACCAAAAATCCACATAATTAAGAATTATCTCAATTTACTTAAAATACAATTCACTTTTAATACACTTTATACACCTTACTATTATGACTATGTGGTACCTTGTATGACACTAGTCTATAAATACCGGGTATTTTAGCTCAGGCCGTATTTTATCTCAAAATATCAAACTTGGACGAAAATTCATCTTCTTTGACTTGCTTCCCCTCTCACCTTTACGAATTTACTCACAATTTGTTTGAATTAGCATAATGCTTATAATCTCAAAATAATTCCATTCCGGAACGTCCATTAATTTATTTATGGCGTACTTCACGTACGAAATATGAGGTGTAACAACACAAGCAAGCAAAGACCCTCGGGAAGGCTAACTGAGAAAAAATTGGGACGGCCCATACAAAATCACGGCAACAGCGAACAAAGGTTCATTTCAACTAGAAACGATGGAAGGAAAACTACTACCAAACAACTGGAACATCGCTCACCTTAAGTACTTTAATTTTTAAGGAAAAATGTTCTCCGATTCGTACTCTTTTTCCCTCACCTGAGTTTTGTCCCAATTGGGTTTTCTCGGGAAGGTTTTAATGAGGCGACAAAGAGGACATTTCAAGCTAAAGCACGAACAGGTGAGGGCACAAGTCGATCAGTTCACTGCCTGACCTCTCAATACTTCTCCAGGTCAACCAATGAAGGGACTAGATAGACAGGGATTGGAATACCAGCCCGAAAACATGTAAATTTCTCCAATATATATATAAGAAAATCACACAAGTACATGAAGTTCGCCCATGTTTTTGCAAAAGCAACTCTGCATCAATTAAGAAAAAGTCACATTCGACCTCGTTTGAACTTACTAAGAGTAACATTCAACCTCGTTCGAATTAACTCACATTCGACCTCGTTCGAATCAATTAAAGTGACATTCGACCTCGTTCGAATTAACTCACATTCGACCTCATTCGACCTCATTTGAATAAATTAAAGTGACATTCGACCTCGTTCGAACTAACTAAGAGTAACTTTCGACCTCACTCGAATTAACTCACATTCGACCTCGTTCAAATCAATTAAAGTGAAATTCAACCTCGTTCGAATTAATTAAAGTCACATTTGACCTCGCTCGAATTAACTCACATTCGACCTCATTCCGATTAATTAAAGTCACATTCGACCTCGCTCGAATTAAGTCACACCCGACCCTGTTCGAGTTAACGTGTACCAACCCAGACACGACTAAATCCAAAGTTCTAATAGTCGGGCAACCAAACAATAAAAACATACAAGACCAAACAGAAAAGATTTAGAAACAAACAACAAAAATAACATTCTGCATTCAAAAGTATATTTTTACAAGGGCTGAGCAGACGCCCGTAAAAGTGAACACAAAAATTGCAAGGGCATAACTATTCAGCAACACCTTCTCCACCATCGCCATCGCCATCAGAGTATGCGTCCTCGTACCAGGAACCATGTTCAATCCCGTTCAAATCCTCTTCGCCATCACCAGTCCCTGGCGTAGCAGGATCATAACCACAGGTGACCCGAGATGCACGCGCCTTAGCATGAGTATCCTCAAACTCCGCCTCAAAAACTCTCCCCGCCGTCATCAAATCCTGGAATATGTATAGCTGGGTCGCGACGTGGATCCACTTCTCATACAAATCCCATGGAACATTGGGATAAGCAGAAGTGTGAGAGGAGGACGAGTGAGCCAACAACTGCTCCTTCTCGTCCTCGAGAGCGGTGATTTGATCACCAAGGTCCAATACCTCTTTCTCTATCCCCCCAATTCGCTTATCAAGTTGTGATTCCCTGAGCATGCCCATCTCCACATCATTCGCTTGCTTGGACTGGAGGACGTGGATCGCATCCTCCAACATCGCCACTTTTTCCAAAGCCGCCACCCAAGACTCCTCGGCCTTCTCCAATTCCGACGTCTTCTCGATGAATTCATCACTCAAAGAGTCAGCCCCAGTCGAACATTTCTCAAGCTCGGCCCGCAAAGATGCCACTTGGGTCTGGAAGTCCGCACACTCAGCCTCAACTCCCTTGCTCACTTTGAGATGTTCCTCTTTATCTCTAAGTGCCCCCTTGATCTTAGTGCATTTACCAAGGACTCTCATAAGCTCATTGTCTTTCTGCTTCAGCTCGTCTCTAATAGCTTGGAAATTACCACTTACACCGAACCGCCTGCAGATCTCGCGATGCTTGACGCGATACTCGCAGTACTTCTTTTCCATTTTCTTGAAAATGGATTCCGCTTCTCCTCTCGGTGGGCACTCTCGTTCTCCAAAATAATGGTCTAAAGGAAAAAGATAAAGAAGAAGAGGAAGAAAGTCAGTCTAAAAATAAAAAGAAAGAAGGAAAAATGCAAGGCATAGAAATTAGGATGATCAGAGACTTAGCCTCAAGGCAAGTCCGTCTATGCCCGACAACAAGGCGACATCATTGAATGTCTCTAAGGTTCTTCCCTCAGCATTAAAACAAAAAGGACCCCAAGGAGGGGACCACGTCCTCCGTGTTTACCAGCAAGTCGCGATCCAGGGGGACGATGGTACAAGTGGATCCCTTTAACCTTACCTCCACCCGAGTAAATCCTTCGCTCAACATCCGCACCTCTTCGGGATCGACGTCAGAACTGGTTTCATATCCTTCCTCTGTAATGTTCTTCCCTCTCTCCTCGGCCGACGAAGAAACGCAAATGTTTCCTGAGGATGATGTGTCATTTCTCGGCACGGCGTCCGCAACCTTAGATAGACCTCTTACTTCAACCGCAACCTCTCGCAAAGGACCATCTCCCACGACCCCCGTAAACAGAAGAGCTATAGTTGGTAGGTTCACATCACTCTCTGACGCATCCACGATCGGCTCATGGTCGCCCCTCATGGATTCCTCGGCTCTAAGTGTGTCGGCACCGACATCTACCCTCCTCTTATTGAGTGGAACCAAGTCCTCCTCGCTCGGCGGACTCATCTGCCAAATGTAGCACGGGAGAAACCAGAGTCTCTGCTGTTGGGGCCACTGACGGTCGACTAGGTCTACGCAATGCCGGGGCTGAGAAGAAGTGGTCGTCTGAGCAGACTTGTCCACAGTCGCAGCAAGTGAAGACCCCGTCGTATCACTCGGTTGAAAAAACACGGGAGTAGGAGACTATGCCCTCCTCGTAGCTCTACGACCTAACAAAAAAATCAGAGTTGAGTCAACCCCACGATACAAAAATAAAGGACGACCTGAAGATTGAAGGAACAAAAATTCAAGCAAATGACTCACCGGACGCGGAGGGCTTGGACCCAAACTTCTTGTGGAATGCCGACCATTCACGGATCCCCACCGTTTGGGGCAAGACCTGACTTACCCAATCGTGAATGTCTGCAACTAACAAAGGAGGTTCTTTCTCGGCTGAACAAAGAAAAAATGGAACGATTAAGCTACTACCAAAATAAACGAAATAAACATTCAACGGAGGTACTTACGGGCGTAGTTCTACGCTTCAGGAAATCCATTAGGATTGCCACTGCATCCTCAGTCTTGGCGTAGAAAAAGTTAAACCAGAACTGACGATTGGCCTTATCATCCATCTTCACTACCAAACCCTTACTTCTATGGTGACGAAGGTGTAACATCGTACCCCTATGGAAACTTGGCGCGGAGAGGTGCCTTGGATGGCTAATAGAAATTCTACGGCTGGCAAGTTCAGCATACTTCGTCAACATAAGGATGGGCTTGTAGATGTAGGGGGAGAGCTGAGCTGGGCAGACACCGTAATAGTGGCAGAATTCCTCCGCCAACGGAAGAAGGGGAAAAAAATAGCCCACATATAACAGATACGCATAGAATGTGCAATATCCAGGGCGGTGAATCTGTAACACGTCGCGGTCGCTCGGGACTAGGTCAATGAGAGCCGAAATTTTGAACTTGGCCGTAAAGTCAGCAAGGGCAGCCCACGTCCATTTCAGATTCTACAGGCTCGGGATCGTCCGCGAGCCATTTCGAGAAGTCCGACCTAGCTTTGTCATTACGAAGAATTATTTCCTCTACGATAGGGAAGCTTTCATCCTCTACAACAATAGCAACCACATCATCATGGGGGGGCATTCTCACTGCCAGTGGAATCGGGTCAGAGGTCCCTCCAGAACTAGAAGATGCATTAACCATTTTTGGTTGTTTACAAGCGTAGATGAGGTAAGAGTAGTAGAAATCGCTAAGCCAAGGAAAACAGGGACACGAAGGTGGAGGCAAGAACACATGAAGAAAAAGAAAGAAAGATATTGAGGTTCGACTGCCTGAAAACACAAAGGATCAAATAAAGGGTTTCTAATCCCTATTTATAAAAAACCAGGCACCCTAATCGAGAAAACCAATGCACAAATATCGAAATGCCAGAGGCGTAGGAAGCGATGCGACACATCGGGAAAATGCATAATAATGACACATGATGTTGTGACGTCATTCTAAACCAACGTAACGATAAGTTATGGCTCACAAAGTGCTACGTTATCACCTCGGCTGTGATCATTACTACTCGATCTGCCCACCCGAATTTCTCAACTGCGACTAGCAAGGTCCGCCCACCGAGGTCGTCCGAGAGACGACGTCGATAAGCTGAGGGGCTAACTGTATAGGTCAAAATCTAACTAAGGAAATCTAGCACGAAGAGGTATTATCAGAAGTAATTTGGCCGAGGTCGACCCGTAATTAATGGGACTTACCGCCGAGTAGTCGATTACAGTCGAGGTCAAGTGTCACGAGCAACGGTAACAACTAGTTTTGTAATAGGATCTTTAGAGAGAATATCCCATTAAATATTCTCTGTACTTGTACTTTTAAGGTTGTTTAGGGGTATGTCTCATATAAATAGAAAGAGAGAGAAGGTGAAAGGCATGTAATATTCCCTCTGATAAGAACTCTCTTGAAAATCAAACTCTCTAGATAAATACAAAAATCACCTTTCTGAAGAGATTCATCTTTTTGGATTATTTTATATCATTCCCAACAGATCCAAGAAAGTCTTCAATATCCTCATAGTTACTTGTCATTCATCATTGTCAGAAAGAAAAATCATCCAGCTCATTCAATATTGAGTGAAGCATTCTCTTTATTTACATTTAGTGTCATTTACTGTTATTTAATGCTTGATATACCCATCACATTATTGAACTTGAAACATTAAATGCATGTTGTATTAAATCTATCCCAACACTGTTCTACATCACCCACGTAGGTTGATTATAGATATGAAGTTATTATCTTTATCTAGATTTAACCTCTCAAATATTAAATTAATTAGTTTAACCAAAGATTCATTTTTTTTGGTCAAACAGTACTCATATCCATAAAAATGATTAGTTTTAAATTGTTTATTTCAAAATAATAAACATCAAATCGATATGTAACACCAAATAGGCGCCAATTAACTTTTTAAGATTTAATTGGTCAAACACGGAATAAATTGTTTCCATGGTAAGACTTACTAATAAAACACATAGACTTCTTATGATTTAACGTACACTAAATAATTAAAAAATCTAGTATGTATCTTGGATTTTCACATGCCACAACAATAATAATTTTAGTATAATCCCATAAATGACGTCCGGAAAAACACATAAAACTTGAATTTTATATATGTAGTTTTAAAAAATGAAAAAAGAAAAGAAAAAAGGTTTACATGCCCCTAATTCCCAAGAGGAAAGTTGTTGGTGCAGTGTTATATTATCCAAATAGGTAGAAATGGATAGAAAAATTCTCAAAAATAAGTATATGAGCGGCCCTATTTTTTCCTTCGAAGGGATATAACACTATTATCCCCTTCTCATTTCTCCCCCATTTCTTTCAAATCCCAATTCTCACTCACTCTATCCTTAACTCTCTTTTCTCTCCCAATTTCAATCTCCCTTTCTCAGCCATGGCTTCAATTTCAGCAGCCACCGCCACCTCCTCTACTAAGCTTGTATCCTCCAACACCACCAATCCTCTTCTTCCTTCCTCCACTAAACCCTCTAAGCTTATCCTATCCTCTTCCTTTACCCCCAATTTTTCCACCCTTTTCCTCCACTCACCCGCCACCCCCTCTTCTACTTCCACCCATCGCCACCGCCGTTTTACTGTACGCGCTGCCCGTGGCAAATTCGAGCGGAAAAAACCCCATGTCAACATCGGTACTATTGGCCATGTTGACCATGGAAAGACTACTCTCACCGCAGCTTTAACCATGGCTCTTGCTTCTATGGGAAACTCCGCCCCCAAGAAGTACGACGAAATTGATGCCGCCCCAGAAGAGCGTGCTCGTGGTATTACTATTAACACTGCTACTGTTGAGTACGAGACTGAGAACCGTCACTACGCCCACGTGGACTGCCCTGGTCACGCTGATTATGTCAAGAATATGATTACTGGTGCTGCCCAAATGGACGGTGCTATTCTTGTTTGTTCAGGTGCTGATGGTCCCATGCCACAGACTAAGGAACACATTTTGCTCGCTAAGCAAGTGGGTGTTCCTAACATGGTTGTGTTCTTGAACAAACAAGATCAGGTCGATGATGAAGAGCTGCTTCAGCTTGTTGAGTTGGAGGTAAGAGAGTTATTGTCAAGTTATGAGTTCCCTGGTGATGATATTCCTATTATTTCTGGCTCTGCTCTTTTGGCTTTAGAGGCTTTGATGGCTAATCCTAGTATTAAGAGAGGTGAAAATCAATGGGTTGATAAGATTTATGAGTTGATGGACTCTGTTGATAGTTATATTCCTATTCCAGTGAGGCAAACTGAATTGCCTTTCTTGATGGCCATTGAAGATGTGTTTTCCATTACGGGTAGAGGTACTGTGGCGACAGGGAGGGTAGAGAGAGGGACTGTTAGGATTGGAGACACTGTTGATATTGTAGGTTTGAAGGATACTAGGAGTACTACGGTGACCGGGGTTGAGATGTTTCAGAAGATTTTGGATGAAGCAATGGCTGGAGATAATGTGGGGTTGTTGTTGAGAGGTATTCAAAAGATTGATATTCAGAGAGGAATGGTGTTGGCAAAACCTGGAACGATTACCCCTCACACAAAGTTCGAAGCTATTGTGTATGTGTTGAAGAAGGAGGAGGGTGGTAGGCATTCCCCCTTCTTTTCGGGGTACAGGCCTCAGTTTTACATGAGAACTACTGATGTGACTGGAAAGGTTACTTCCATTACGACTGACAAAGGAGAGGAATCTAAGATGGTCATGCCCGGTGATCGTGTGAACTTGGTGGTTGAGCTCATTATGCCGGTCGCTTGTGAGCAAGGGATGAGATTTGCCATCAGGGAAGGAGGAAAGACTGTTGGAGCTGGTGTCATTCAGAAAATTATCGAGTGATCAACCAGCAGCGGAGCAATTTCCCTTCCAATGGTCTGGCCCTGTCACACAGTATTCTTAATCCATTGTCATATATGCAGCTTTTTGGCTACTTTTTTCTTATCTTTTAGAATCCTAGTTCAGTTGGAGAAATCTTGTTATAAGTCAATCCTAGTGGACCTTTGCAAGATTGCTTCAGTTTCGTGCTTTGTTTTTTCATTTGTTTGCAAGGAAGGAGAACATTTTGTCTCTTGTGCACCTTATTCATACTTTTGTTTGAAACTCGAGTTTAACATGTTAATGAAGTTAGGTGAATTTGATATTTGTTTTGACGAATTGATGCTGCTAGGAACACCCAAAAAAAGGAAGATAAACTGAGATATTTTCTTTTACCAGCATATGTTGTTTAAAAACTAGAGTCGACGGACATGAGCTGACCCTATAAGTAAAATTCTGGAATAGAACGTCATAAGACTTTGTTTTAGTGATGCTTAATTGTTATTCTCAATTCTGGCTTTAATCCCTGGGTAGAACTATCTGAGATGGTTGGTTGGTTCTGTCTTAGAATTCAGACAATGGTCTTTACTCATTTACATGAGCTGCTTAGAATTACACTATGAGAAATGTCATTATCCTCGGCGTGAGATGGTCCATTGTGTCATTGTTCATGCTTGTTCCTGTAATGATGCTCACAATTGCTGTATTCATGCTTGTTTCTGTAAGCATGCTTGAAAGATGTTCTCGCTTTCTGTTATACTAGGAAGCATGTTTTACGAAGCTGAGCTAATGAATATCTCTGTGTTTGATGCCTCTGGCTTCAACCTCTGATGTGGAGTTGATTTTTGTAGGTGAAAATGAGCGGCATAGCATGTAATTTTTTGAATAATGTGATGTTTACTGTTTTAAGTGGTGTAAGTCAAGCTGTTAACCGAGCTTTTTCCTATGGTCCCTTATCAACTGCAGCTTTGCAGTCCTTTTGTTCTGAATCAAACAAGCACAGCTCCTGTTGCCACGAATGGTGGAGCAACATTTCTTCAAATACTTTTGGTTTGATGTCATTCGATGGCAAGTGTCGTTAAGTCCATATATTTCTTCCTTCTCCCTGCTACACCCTTTGTATGTCATCCATGAGTTATTCATTGTTTCAAGGGTTATTTGGCTAGTTAATATGCCTGTACTCTGGTTGATTGAAACTGGGGTCTCTAATGCAAGCACAACTATTATCACTGAGATTCAATCAGTTTCTTTTATCCTTCTCAAGCATAACTATTATTGCTGAACTATGATATAGAGGAATAGGACTACTTCCAGGACCTTGGTCTTTGCGCATAAAATGCTACAAATAACTTGCTTTGGTTAAGTGTCAAGGATCTGCACTTTGCTCATCATCTTTCATATCCCTACTTGGCATGGTATTCAGTTTATAATGCAAATGGTGGCCGAACGGACCATTCTGTCTGTATTCAGTCAAATGATGTTGGTCGATACACGTGGGCTACCAATACCATTAATCTTGATACTTTTCACTGTTGGGAACAGTGGTCTGTCAACGAGCTTGTTAATTTGGGATGCTACTGAATTTTCCAGTGATTAAGATTTAAAATAATGAGAATAGAGTTCACGTAGGTATTGCAAAGGACCATCCTTGTCCAGTGTTTGGTGCTTTGTCAGTTTACTACCATTGAGGCACCCAGGGTGTACGCGGGGAATGTTTTTTCCCTGAATATTCTGGTTTGTGTTCATTAATCTTACTTGACTTGCAAGTGTTTGAAAACTAGTTTGGGATTGAGCTCTGTTTGATTGATACCTTCGGTTACCTGTTGATCATGGTCGTTGTGTGTACACATTTGGAGTTCTTTTAGTTCTTGTGCTACCTCATGATATGATCTTTTCTGAATTGGTGAGTCAATGGTTTTTCTTATTTTTGAAATTCAGTTAGCCAAGCTGGATTTTGGTATCATTATATGTATCCTTTTTTTTGGGAGAACACTGGTCTCTTGGTAAACCATTAACCTTCACAGCTTCCCTTATGGTTGCCAAACCAGCAAGTAGTGGGATAGGTGCTGTTCCTTAAATGTAGTTGACTCATCGCAAGAAGTCATAAAAGTATAACGATGCGGTGCTCTGGAGAATAAAAGGGTAAAGAGCATTGCTTTGGAGAAGTTTCATTCGATGAGATTAGAATGTAGCTGTCTTAATGAGTTGAAAGGGCTTTTCTTATCTGGTGTTTTTGCTTTTGGGTTGCAGCAAAGGTGATCAGTATGCTTATGGAATCAGGTAAATGCGCTGGATTCAGCTCTCCTTGTGACTTGGGCCTCATTTGTTTTTTTTTTTTAAGATTAAGACGTCTGAATTTGAATACACATCTGAATATCAAGATGTATAATAAGATTAAGACATCTGAATCTGAATATTAAGATGGGTATTAAGATCTGAATATTAAATGATTATGACTGCTTGGTTTTTAACATCTAAATGATAAGTTGATGACTACGTTAAAGGAAAATTTTTCTTTCAGTCTACTCCTTCGGCTGCGGGTTAGGCTGTCAATCCAGTTTGCCCAACTGAACCAGAATATTGTTCTCTCAGTGCAACAGATTACAACAACATCAACTGCGAAAGACTATTTTTATTTACATGGCTATAGGGGTGGATACCCCACTATCTGTAAAAAGATCTCATGTGTGAATCCATCCCATCGGTCGATCTATCTACCCACAGGCCTCTTCATGAAATGGTTCAATTTGCACTCAGATATAGGTATTAATAACCCGCACCTCTTAGAGAAATGTTAGATTGTTCAACGCGTATATGTTAAAGTCAATTTGCCAACTTCTGTTAAGTTGCCTGGCAGTCAATGACAATTTATACTGTTTGCTGAAAAAGAACATTTTAAGAGAGAATATAAATTAATCTGTAATCTTTATATCAGGAAAATGTCTAAAGAGGACGAGAAGGATGTAAGTAGCAAATATTTCAATTTGCACTTAAATTGATCCAAGACATATCATGTGTCTTCGTGTAAATAGCTTCTAGCCATAAATGATGTTACTATTAGATATTCCGAGACTTTAGCTAGTAATGGGAATACATATAGCACCTACATGTTTCTAAGAAGCATTATTCTCATACATAAGGTCTAAAGCTGTTCTCTTCGTTGGGTTGAATCCTCCTGCTGGTTATGCATGTCTTAGAAGATAGTTGAAGCAATAAGCTCTTGAATAAATGCCGCTCTTCGCCTTTTCGCTTCATACTGTTCTTCCAGAGCTGGATCACACACTGGCAGCTTGTTGCTGCAGAAGAAAATAGATTTATGTCATCCTAATGTCAAAGCCATCATTAATTGCACTACCAGTTCCCTCTTGACACTCCCCTTTTCTTGGATGTTATAGGGTAGTGGGCAGAGGGGTTCGACAGGAGAAAGAAAAATTCTTTAGCTATCTACATAATTATACACCCACAACCTCGGCACATCAACGGTTGAGAAATCTAGAGTGTCTCCTGCCTGCTCAAATTAAGGAAATCACAGAACAATAATTTGTCATAACTATGATAGCTCAGGAATGTCCATTTTAGTATCACTCAGCATGTAGTGTAAGACCCGAGTGTAGAATGCATGGGACATTTCAAATCATGGTACCTTTGTTTCATGTTTAAGGTGTCCATCACTGCCATTTCATCACCACAGTTGATCATCTTTTACTCACTTAAGGATTCTTTGCTACTAGTACCCTCGGGCTCTGGTTATCTTCTTGTATGCCAAAGACGATAAGTCCAAACTTGAACCTGATGGGCCACTAAAGGAGATACACCCCAGAATTGAAGCTGAATCTACTTTGAATAGCATGCATTGGTTTCTCAAGAAGTTGGCTCGCTTTGGTTTCTCAAAAGAGGGAAAGAGCACCACCTACATAGATTCTCTGTTTATTCCAGTGACAACTAATACAGAAGGGTACATCTTTTAGTAGGAATTGCAAGTTTGCTTCCATATTATTTTTCACATTTAGCACTAGTAGTTCCAATTTGTTTTATGCTAGATTTGCAGGAAAGCGGAGAGAAAATGAATAAATATATTATTATACGCATGCATAACAAATTATAGGTACCTTTCTGCATCAGGAGCAGCAGCAACACTACTGGGAGACTCATCTTGTAGACCATCTTTAGAATCAGAATGAGTCATAGTGCAAAGAAATGGCAGCAGAAGGGGATCAGGAGCAGGTTCTTGTACATTGTAGCGGCCAACCATTAAATTTGTGCACAAGAATGAATTTATTTGATGGGGTTCCTTGCCACTTATTGCTGAAGTATTGTTCCAGAAGCCTGACTTATGGTATTTTCTCCTCCTCTGCAAAACAAGGTGGGAAAAGGGAGGTTTGCTTACTCATAGGCTCTAATAATCAGATATTTATGTACTCTTTCTTATTGAAATATGCTTACCTTTACTGATTGTGCATGCTGCACCGTAAAATGCCCCAGAGGATCTTTACCTAAAGTTGCAGCACATATCGGACAAACCTGTTCAAGACGTCAAGAAGAAAAACAAAGGAAAAGGTTGAGAAGTTTCCGAAGTTAGCAGATACTAGTCGAAGCAATGCTCTTCTTGCAAATGGTTGCATAACATAACATAACAAAACAATTATCAGATGTCTGCATTACCGCGTTTCTAAAGTCGAAGCAATGCTCTTCTTGCAAATGGTTGCAAAGCATCTGGACTTCAATTTCGACATAACAGAAAGGGCAAGGGAACCAGGCCCGAACATCCTCTTCTTCTTCTTCAGTATTATCCACATTTGAGAGATTATCTGCTTGAGAAACCATCATTAACTTTGAAGTTTAGGAACTGATGAATTATGATAACGAATAGTTCTAGCATGAGGAAGTGGAATAGCAAGTCATCCAATCCATAGTTATTTGTTGGAAATATTTTATCCAAGTCAAAAAGGTGAAATGTCAAATGAATCCATCCATGGGGTAGATGTTGGAAGCTGACTCATTTTCTCATTTAAAATGATCCCCTTACTCATAAAATCTTACCAAAAGTAAGTTGGGACTTGGGAAAGAAGAGTAAAAGTAAAGAGTTAAGCATCTGCAAATATGATAAAAGTCTCTAAAGAGTCTTTCTGGTCCTAAAGGCTAAAACCTCATTCACCACACAATAACCCTTCTTAAAGAAGAAAGCAAAGAAAACTGATAAATCCAAATATGTTGAGTTGAGTCACACATATTCTCATCTTCTACATCCTGTGTCTTCAAGTTTTATCATTTCCTCATCTTCTTCCTGCAAAGGTACCTCGAGAAGGGTACGTATAACAAATTTGGAATGTTTTCTTCATTGTTTAGCCTTAGTTTCCACATTCGGCCAGAACAGGATTTTCAACAAGTGTTTAAAGTTCTCATGACTCGAAAAGAACACGAAATGTATATGCATATTAGGAGAGAGAGCTTCTTCTATCGTGATTTTAAAGTTTGTTAGTTTCTCCTTCACAACTTCCAAATTGGTTTATTTATACTAATCTTTTCTAGCTACTCATGTCACTCATCATTTTCAAATACCATAAATTCCTAGCACAATCCAATCAAGCTTCGATTGAATTTCTTTTCCAACTGACGAACCAACTCCAATGAAATATGTAACTGCATAATAACAGATCAAGAAAAGAAGATGCATGCTGCAGCAGCATCTTACATTTCCCCCGTGGGAAAAAGTTAGTAAAATATTTAAAATGAATATCTTATGAGAAGGAAAAGAAAAAAGTATAATAATCCTAAATCTGGCAAGTAAAGGAATGGAAGCATGTTTACGAGTAAGCCAACATAAGAAATACTCAAAGATCATTAGACTCTGTACTTAAAAACTCCTGTGACAGTGTGACTGACTGAACTGGGACTCGAGACAAAACAGTTCGTAAGACAAAAACGTGAGATGCAATTTAATAAATACCAGAATAGCTGAGACGGTTTGTTTGGACAGCAGAGAGGTGCCTAGCTGAATTTATTCTTGCTGCCCAAAAGTCCATATCCATTTTCAACAAATTTCTCTCTTTTCTTTTTCTTCTTCTTGGATTACGATAGTATAAGTCACCTTCTTATTCTTGTAATCAAAGCAAAGAATAAAAGGGTTTCAGATTGTTCAATAAATAGCTAAAGCCAAACGAACAAAAGTATTGGACAGAGATGGTTCTAAAGATTTAAGAAGAAAGGAAAAGGAGTGTGGCTGCTGCTTTTCCTAAAATGTGTTAGATGATGGAAAGTTGTGTTGTACTAAGTTGTATTTTAGTGGTGGAAAGATTGTAATACAAAGAGACAGGTGGGTGGGGTCAGAGATTTTGGAAAGCTTTTCTGACACACAAAACCTAGAGGTTTTATGTATTCTTGACACGTGTCGCTATTCACTGACAAATTCCCACTGCTAACTGAACCGGGAATTATTTGAGTTAGATCTGGACATCTATCGGTGCACCACGAAAGAAAGGAATAATTAAGTGGGATTCCGTTTGGATTCGTAAATAATTTTCAAGTCATTTTATAATATTTGGATAAAGTAAAAAAATATATTTTTAAACACTTATTTTTAGCTAAAAATAACACAAATAAATCAAAAATCAAAAGCTAGAATTCTTAATTTATGACTTAAAAATCACTCAAAATAAGCTCATCCAAACGAGATCTAGATAAATAATTAAGCATTCAAGTGTACCATTTGGCTTCTCTAAAGTATGGTTGCCAGCAAATAATACTAAATCAATTCTAACAAATATATACATAAAATATTTAATTTAGCGGAAAAAGCATAAATTTACGCGTCCCATAAAATAGGCTATAAACGCGCCCCTATTAGAAAGAAATTTCGTATAACTAGTGAATCACAATGTACTTAATAGTGAATAACAAAATTGTCTCAATCGATATCAAATAGCATAAACCTCCTAGAAATTGATTCAAGCTTAACTGTGATGGTGTTTTTTCAAGCCATAACAATACAACAGGGATAGGAGGAGGCCTTCGAAATTTCAAAGGAGAATGGATCATGGGATAGCACAAGACAATTCATGCAGTATCATGCACCCATGCAGAACTAATGGCCCTAGTTGACGAATTAAAGATTGCCATAGAGTGGAAGTTGGACAAGCTAGAAATCGAGATTGATTGCACTGACATCATAAACCTTATATCTGGTAATGGAAATAATTTCACTAACATTATCATTGAATGCAGATGGTTGATGCACCAACTGAAGCACCCAATCCTGAGGCATAATTTCAGAGAAGCCAACACAGTAGCACATAAGCTGGCCAAGGAAGCTGCCAGAAATCTCAAGCCTACCAAATATTTCTTACATGCAAGTCCACCTTTTTTGCTTGAATATGAATTCCAAAAGAACAAGCAGAGTTTTGTTATTTTGTTAAAAAATTATCTATCAATGTTTGTAATTATCTAGCTAGTATAAACAATGGCAGTACCCTAGACACTATTACTACTATGGTAGTGTAAATATTTAAGTTTTCTTAAAAAATAAAAAGAAGTACTTAGTAGTTGGCACATTTGTGAATTTGCCTCTGGCAAACTTTTCAATAAAGGGACAGCACTTCGTTCTTTTTTTTCGCTAAAGAAAAGATACCTTGCATTTAAAAGTACTTCGAGAAAGCTAAAAAAAAAGAGGTTAGGTAATGTCCAAAGGTTGTGCTCAAATACAGTAATTAATTACATTCTTTTAAAATATATGAAATAAAGAATATATATATATATATATATATATATATATATATAGCATACCTAAAAGGTTGATGACGAAAGTAATGGTTAGGTTAATATGGTGGGAAAAGGGGGAAGTAATTAGTAACACCTGACCTAAATATTACTTTATTGTCAAGGATAGCGACTAAGTGATTATTGTTCCATAAATAATTGGCATTAGGACGGTGTAGAGTGCCCACATGACCAAACAAACCGCATACAAGTTTATTAAATTAATCCTTTCTTTTCATTCTTTTATTATGCTTCTTTTTGTGGTGGTTAGGTGTGTGTGAAGAAAGAAAGCTAGCGGCTCCCAATATTTATTTATTTTTATTAAATGTTGATGATATCAAGTTCTCCTTCCAAAAAGTAAAACCTATTACTTGGAATAGAGTTAATCAAATAAAATTTCAAAATTTACGTTCTCAGTATTTATATAGTATAATGTTTGGCTCTCCTTTTTTTCCTCCAAGAGAAAAAAACAGTTCGGAGAAATAGTAAAATTTGTGCAACTTACTATGTTAGAGCTCCAAATTGACCAGATAATTATTGATCATGTACTATAATAAGCAAGGTCATTCCATATTTTGGTCGTCTAAATCCTTCCAAGTATCAATTATTGTTAGTTATCATATTGGTACCCCCCTATTAGTTCATATTTATGGCAGCCAAAAATAGAAATTGTACGGGGCGTCCTATTTGGTCGCCCCATTTAAGCTATACCCATATTTTTAAAATTATTTAACCTATATCTTTATTTTTACAACTTCAGGCGCCGCCTTCCTGATACCTATGCAAAACTTCAGCTTATTTAGTGATGAAATTTTTACAAATTAACTAAACAATTTTAGCATCTTCTACTAAAGTTTTTGAAAAAACTTTATGACAAAACTACTTAATCCAGGACAAAACTTCAGTTTATTTAGTGCTGAAGTTTTTACAAATGAACTAAATAACTTCAGCATCTTCTGCTGAAGTTTTTGAAAAAGCTTTATGACAAAACTAATGAATCCAGAATAAAATTTCAGCTTATTTAGTGCTGAAGTTTTTAGAAATGAACTAAATAACTTCAACATCTTCTGCTGAACTTTGTAAACGCGTAATTTTTGACCCTCCCCGAGATATTATGCTTTTTAGCGTTTAATATTTAGTTTAGGCCTAATATCGTTATTTTAGCTAGTTTAACTCTTTTACTTTATTTTAAGTATAAAAATTTAAAAAAATATAATACAAAAAATAAGTTTATTTTAATATTTAATTAATTAAGTTTTTAATTAATATTTTTAGAATTATAAATTTTGTATCATTTTTAAAAAAAGGAAGAGTGAATTTTTGGATTGTAAAGTCCATTCTTGGTCTTTGACCCAATTCCCAAGCCCTAGGCTCTCTCTTCTTTTTCCTCACTGGAGGACACCAGCGAACATCTTCAGACCTCTTAGACAGACAAAAAACAAAAACACAAAAAACCTCTTCTCACGACCGCCCCGTCTCCGCCGCTGCTGTTCAACCACACACACGCCGCCGGAAAACACCACCATTCCAGCCGCCGGCCAGATCTCCCTTCGCCATAGCTGACCACCGGTGATGGTCACTGTCGCTCCGACCTAGCCGCCTCCCCTCCTTACTCCCCTCTCGTCATCTCCCTCACCCCACCTCACAAAAACCATCTGCCATCTTCCCTCAGCTCCATATCCGCCGCGACAGTCACCCCATCTCCGGCCATCTCACTAGCTGAAAATTTACACGAAAATATCACTGTTTTCAGTCTCAAAATCTTGCATAGAAACTCTGTGTTCGAAGTCGAGGTCGCCGGAAAATCTTTAGTTCGAAGTACTGCTCGTCATCTCCTTCTCCGACGACCATCGCTAATCCAACTGGCCCTGTTCTTGTCATTATACACTGATTCGTTTCTCCTCTTCACAGATCTGAAAATGCTCGGCTTTCAGAGCTTGCCGGACTTTACATTTTCGGCGATTTCCATTAAAACCGGTGGAGTTTCGTTTGAGTCGCGTTTTGCCGATTCGAGGCTGCCGGCAAGTTCGGGCTCCTCGTTTGAAGTCGCTTCGGGTTGTTTGAGGTTCGAAAACTCCGGTCCGAGATTTGCTGCTGTCATTTTTCTCCGGTCTAGTTAGAGTATTGCACTTCGACTTTTGTGTATATTTGGAGTTTCATATCAATACACATATCTGAAAAGCTTCACTCAAGGTCTTCTTCTTCCTTTAATTAATTCTCTCATTTTGTTCCTGTTACTTTGAGTAAAGTTCCGTCGTTTCATCGTATTAGCATACCTTTGTTTGTTGTGTTAATTAGCTAATTGATCCTCTACATAATTATTTACAATTTAAGTCTATATTAGAGGTGTTAATCGGGTGGGCCGGCCGAGCTGGGTAAGGAAAAATGTGAACCGCACGAGTTACGAACCGGGCCGGTTACGGGTTGAGGCTTGACGGGTTTAACGGGTTCGTGTTCGTAAAAATTAAACCATAAGGGTTACGGGTAAACTGGGCCGGGCCGGGTTAACAATAAATTATTATTATTATTAATTTTTTTTTATTTGTTATAACTATCGTAAAAATATATAAAAAAATAAACTTATAAAAATAGGGTTTGAATAAAGGATGCAAAGACTTTAAAATTCTTATATTTGAATATATCATTAAGAATTTACTTATAATTTGCAAGTTCAAAACTTCAAACTTACAAATTAAAGATTACATTTAATACTTCAAATTAAAATTCAAACTTGTATTTATACGTCTAATAGTATTAAAATAACAAACTAAAACATTAAGCATAAATGCATAATACGTCTAATAATATTTAAAAAATAAAAAAAAATAAAAGGAAAAAAATGTAGCCGTTAAAATCGGGCTGGTCCGGGCCGGTTTAACCGGTAAGTGCACTGTTCACTTTGATCTGGTTGGACCGGTCCGGGTAACCGATAGAAAAATTATAAACGGACCAACCCCTCCTACCCAGCTCACCCGACCCCCTTCGTACCGGGCCGATCCGGTTCCGGTTTCAACCGGTCTGGGACGGTCCGAAAACGGGTCAGCCCGTTTGACACCCTTAGTCTATATTACTTGTATTTACCGTGCTTCTATTTTCAGCATGTATCTTTTAAGATTTATTTCATCATTAGTTTGTTTTGTAAAAGCTTGGAGAAGAAAGCTTTAAGGACTTCTGTTAAGTTGAGTATGTCGATGTGATTTGCTACATATGATTTGGGGCATAACTTTGTGAAAACCTAAAAATAATTAGTTTGTGTTTGAGAAAAATTAATGTGATATCTTTAAGTTGTCATTTCTTACTGGTTTCACATGGTATGGATATGAATTATAATTTTTCAAGGCCATCCTCTTTCTTTAAGAGGATTAGTTGACAATTTAGTTTTTTTTTTTCTTTTCCGTATAAGCTTGTTCCATATCAGTCTACAAATTTATTTTCATAATCTTGGCTTTCACAATAATTTCGAATTAGCTTAGGAAAATAAGTACGAACATCGTAGCTTGCTTTAGACGCAATTGAATAAATTATCATGACTATGAGTACTGTTTCCGTGGCGTAGTCACAGGTACGTAACTCCGAAATTCGAGTGCACGCTGGCGTGACTCGACCCACCCAACTTTAATTAAAAGCGGTTTAAAAGGAATAAAATGCACGTAGGTTTCAAACAATATTTTAAAATCAGATAAATAGGCCAATAATAATAGTTGAGCGACCGTACTAAAACCACGGAACCCGGGAATGCCTAACACCTTCTCTCGAGTTAACAGAATTCCTTACCCGGATTTCTATGTTCGCTAATTATAAAACAGAGTCAAATTTTCCTTGATTCGGGGTTTAAATCGTTGACTTGGGACACCATAAATTATTCCAAATGACGACTTTGAATTTTAGATAAAATAATCCCGTTTCGATTGTCACTTAAATTGGAAAAACTCCCTTATACCCTTCTCGGTGGTAGTAAAAAGGAGGTGTGACAAAGTTTTTGAAAAAGTTTTATGACAAAACTAATTAATCCAGGAAAAAACTTCAGCTTATTTAGTGCTGAAGTTTTTACAAATGAACTAAATAACTTCAACATCTTCTGCTGAAGTTTTTGAAAAAGTTTTATGACAAAACTAATTAATACAGGACAAAATTTCAGCTTATTTAGTGCTGAAGTTTTTACAAATAAACAAAGTATTTTAGCACTTCTGCTAAAGTTTTTGAAAAAGCCTAGAATGCTGAAGTTTGTCTGATTTGCTACTTCAGACCCGTATGCCTGAAGTTTATACGAAAAGTGGATATACTTATAATTTTTTTTCTAAAGCAGGTATAAGTTAAAACGTCACCCAAAAAACGGGTATAGATACAAAAGCCCCCAACCAAAATAGAAGAAGAGAGAACGTAAAAATTGCTCGGGGCACCCTATTTGGTCGCCCCCATTTAACCTATACCCGCTTTTTTAAAAACTTTTAACTTGTACCCACTTTTTAAATAACTTCAGCTTCCCTTTCCCTCGCTGAGCTGAAGTTCACCAGTTAAGCTGAAGTTCGCCAGTTATAAAGACAAAACTNGAATTTCAGCCCCGTATGCTGAAGTTGTTGTCTTTATAACTTGGGAACTTCAGCCCCGTATGCTGAAGTTCCCCATTTACAAAGACCTATTTACTAGAGCTGAAGTTCACAAGCTACTTCAGGCCCGTCTACTAGAATGCTGAAGTTTTGCGTGATTGCCTTTACTACTTCAGTCCCGCATGCTGAAGTTATGCGCAAAAACGGATACGGATGCAAATTTTTTTACAAAGCGAATATAAGTTAAAACGTGGCACAAAAAATAAATACGGATGCAAAAGCCCCGGAGAGAACTGTAAAATTAGGTTATGGGATTTGTCTCTAGCCCGTATATGTGGTCTTGTGCCCAATTGACAAATTTGGACCAAAATGGTAACCGTTCAAATAAAAGCCTACCACAGAACTTGGAACATGGAACATGGAACATGGAACATGGAATATGAGATACTGTTCTAACTCGAATTACGCAGTTATATAGCAGGTTCCGTTAAGATTCTAAAATCATCTTATTTTAAAAAGTATTTTTTGTGAGAAATAGTTTATTTGTGGCTAACTAATTCTTTTCAAAAAAAACTTTTGATGAACAACTAGTATTTGATCAAACTTTTAAAAAGTACTTCTAAATATATTTTTTCAAAAATATTTTCAAAATACCTTTTTGTTTTTCTTAAAATTTTGTCCAACCACCATAACTTTGAAAATAGTACTTTTGGTCCAATAAAAGAACTCGGTCAAACATGCTATTAGTCGCTCAATATGCTCTATAAGTGAAATTATAAGATACATAATTTCTGATCTTACTCAAGCAATAGCAAAATTTAAATGGAGTTTAATTCTTGTGCACCGATAATATATAACCTTTTACAGTATTTATGTGATGACTTGCAACAACATGTAATTCTCTATTATAAACCTCATTTGGTAATATAGAAAATAAAGTGACCCTGTACTTTAATACGTTATAACAAAATAAGAACAATGATGTAAAATTCAATTACACAATCAAACGTATGTGATGTTTTATACGCCAATGCTACATAAGAGGGGGGATTTGTGTGTGTCCAATTTTCGCGTGCACTGATTATAGAAGGACTTGTTCTTGTAAGTGTTCCTTAACCTACTGTTGCTGAAATAGTAAATGCAAAAAGTAAAAAACACAAGTATTTTTACGTGAAAAACACCCAGCTCAAAAGGTGAAAAAACAACGACCTACTACCCAGTAGGATTTTCTCCAAACACTTCACTACAACTTTGAGCCAACAACAAAGTTTACAAACTCTTGCAAACCTAAAGATTAACTCTAACGCTTATAGCAACCAGCCGCAGGCTATTGCGATTGCGTCAAGTTAACTCTAACTTGAACAATACAACTCCGGTACCTAGTACAATTTGCTTCGAAGAAAGCTGAAAGGTACAACTCAAAAGGCCTATTACACTTTTAACTAGAAATAAAGAAAGACACATAAAACTCTTTATGGAGCTAGTTCTTCAATCTGGTTCGTGTAGCTTCAGGATCACACTCTTAAATCTCACAGGAATTGCTCACAAAATGCCTTGCTATTTTGCTCTCAGTTCATGTTTAATTTCAGTATGTGTGCATCGCCTGTAAAAGAGAGCACAACTGATATATATAGAGTTAGAATAAAGATTAACAAGAGTTCTAATGCTTTACTCTTCTTTGGTGGAAGGGTTCTATTCAACTTCAACTTCTAACGCTTCTTTTATCTTGGATAGAGTTCTCTTCAAGTAAGGAGTCCTGCTCTATATTAAATATGCAACCTTTTCGTTCAGGGATTATCAGAAATAACCACCAATACTTATCCCTTCCACGTGCATGCCTTTTGCTTGATTCTATCTATCACATTTATACACTGTCCATGGGCCTGGTTCATGCATGTGTTCCTTTGTCAATCATCAAACCGATGGGGCATGAAGTTCTCTGCTGTCTGGCACATAAGGAACCCAAGGATGACCAAATTTATTTCTCCCAAAAATCAAATTGCAATCTTTTATCCTGGTCGGAGGAGAAATTATCAAACGTCTAGCATTCCCTCACGCTTGGCGCCAATGAGGTTTTTATTTGAGAGAACCAAAATCACGCAGGTCAACAAATTCCCCCTTTTTGATGATGACAAACTCAGTGCTTTTCATAAGCATGGAACATGTTTCAACTCAGTTCAACATCAACACAATGTTAGATCTTTTCATTTAAAGTCACAAATCATGAAGGACCAGGTTCATTAGGTTATAAACATCACAGTCCAAAGCAAAACCGCACCTTATCTTCCCCCTTTTGACATCATCGACAAGTTTCATAATTAAGTTAAGTAACCAGATTTTAGCAGATATCATTCATGACCACTGGGTCTACTTCAAATGCAATCATGGATTCAATTTTTTTTTTATCAATATAAAGATATTAGCCATCTAAACAATATCAACAAACAATTAGAGCAACACCAGTGAATTTCATTGATTGATAAGATTCTACCACAAAGCATAAGAAACAATTAAAACATAGAACCATGAGCAAAAAATAGAGAAATCCCACTTGGGTCACTGGTTACAACTGGGCTATGAAGGATTTAGGACTGGGAAGGACCAGGTTCTTAGTTCTAGGCTTGAAGCAGTTTCAGCATATCTTAAAGAATACCACTATTCTTCTCCTTTTACTTGAAAGCTCACACTTGAGATAATCTCTTTCAGCCTCTACGTCAGCAAACCTAGCCTTCAATCGTTCAATCTCAACATCCTTAACCATTTTCTTTCACTATTTGAGCCTCTTTGCTCATTTTCGTAGACGTGGTTGTTTTAGTCACAACTGAACCCTCTGCTACAACCTTTGTTTCTTGAGAAATCTTTCTCTTTTCTGAGCTAGGTATGGTTACTTCCACATCTTTATCTTCATCCTTATGAACCATGTTCATCTCCTTAATCTAGACTACTCTACTTGGCTTACCAATTTTTTTCTTTTGAAATAAGTTTTCTGGCACTCTCAGCTAAGGCCTTTTTACATTGGCCTTACTCTTCTTCTTCTTCTTCTTCTTCTTCTTCTTCTTCTTCTTCTTCTTCTTCTTCTTCTTCTTCTTCTTCTTCTTCTTCTTCTTCTTCTGCTTCTTCTCCTTCTTCTGCTTCTTCTCCTTCTTCTCCTCCTTCTTCTCCTCCTTCGCCTCCTCCTTCTCCTCCTTCTCCTCCTCCTTCTTCTTCTCCTTCTCCTCCTTCTCCTTCTCCTCCTCCTCCTCCTCCTCCTCCTCCTCCTCCTACTCCTCCTACTCCTCCTTCTCCTCCTTCTCCTCCTTCTCCTCCTCCTTCTTCTTCTTCTTCTTCTTCTTCTTCTTCTTCTTCTTCTTCTTCTTCTTCTTCTTGTTCTTCTTCTTCTTCTTCTTCTGATTGTAAGTATCTGACACCTTTTGCGGTATATAGGGACTCTTGTCTATTTGAGCAAGAGAAGAAACTGATTTATGAAACTGTTTCCTTAACCGAACCAACTATCCTCATACTTCCATTCATAGTCTCCTCATTATCACTATTCTCTTCACTCCATACCACCATTACACATGTCTCATCATGTAATCCATAACCAATGGGTGAATCAAATCGAGCCACTTGTTCTTCCACCCTTCCCCTCGCATCAGCCTCAACACCATCACTCTCCTTTTATTTTTACTTTTTATTTCTTACCACCAATGTCTTCAGTAACAACATTTCTCTTTTCAATACCAACCACACACCCAATCAGAACAAACCCATTCTCAAGATTTTCTGCAATTTCATAACCAAACTCAGAGGTGAGAAACGTAGAGGTTACCTGTTCAGTTTCAAAAGAAACTGGTTCTTTCCCCTCAGTCGCGGAGCAGGTCATCAGAATTCTATGGTTCTTTTGCTTGACTAGCTTGTAGTATCTTACTCAATTTCTTAGCTTGGTCACTACTGGCCACTGTGTTACATGCAATTATTTTGATATGTTTACTCTTGGGGATTTGGGTGGTTGAAAGTGTGGGTGAAGGTTCTTTGGGTGGTGAGAAAGGGTTTTCAAAGTTTTTGGGATTCTCATGGGTGTTTACCATTTGATCAGTTCAGAAACTTCAGAGAAATAGAGAGTTGGAGATTTTGATCTTTCGAAAAAATTTGAGATAAGAGGGTAAGGTCAAATCAATTTAAAGATGAAAAGGTTGAGTGTAACAACAACATTTTTAAGATTAGAAGTCTTTTCATCTTGGGAGTTTCAGTTTGAAGAGGTGTCAGACTCTTCCCCAAATATTTTGGCAATTATGGTGCATGAGACTCTTGATGAAACTAGTTCATTTGTAGCTATTTGGTTCAAAGGTAGTTTGGGATAAAGTGGGACTCTTTTTCTGTTTATGATCCATATGCAGTTATTTTAAATTATGCGGAGTATAGAATACATACCTTATAAGCTCGATGAACCACGTTCTTCACTGAAAGTTCTCTTGTGTAAGACTGATTTTTTTCTAATAAAATAAGGATAATATCATTAGATATCAGTGAGACATTTTAGCACATGGCACAAGAGTATACTAATAAAAGTATGAGACTGAGCAATATTTAATCTGATTATTTACCAAAATTCACAAATTATCTAACCAATCATTGAGTTAGAACCAGTTGCTTTAAGGTGATCTTAATCATCCCTAATTCTAATTTGTTCCTTTCAAAGTGATCTTTACTCAAAGCTTTTGTGATGATGTCAACTATTTGCTTATCAGTAGCACAAAATTCATAGTGATCAAACCCTTTTCAATGTTATCCATGAAAAAAAATATGCCTAACATCTATGTGCTTAGTTCTTTTGTGATGAACCGGGTTCTTGGTCATACTAATTGCACTGGTGTTATCACAAAAGATGGGCATACAACCTACGTCAATCCCAAAGTCCATTAATTGCTGCTTGATCCACAACAGTTGAGCACAACATGAGGCAACAACAACATACTCATCTTCAACAATAGATATGACCACATAATTTTACTTTTTGGTGGTCCAAGACACAAGACATGAGCCAAGAAAGTGTGCCATACCTGAGGTGCTCTTTCTATCCACAAAAAAACCTGCATAATCAGCATCAGCATATCCCACTAGATTGAAGTTACTACCTTTTGGATACCATAGACAAAGGTCAGTGGTGCCTTTTAGGTATCTCAAGATCCTCTTGACAGTAGTCAAGTGAGACTCCTTTGGATTTGCCTGAAATCTAGTACAAAGGCCTGCACTGAAAAGAATGTCAGGTCTGCTAATAGTGAGATATAACAAAGAGCCAATCATTCCCCTAAATAACTTATGATCAATAGATGAACCGGGTTCATCTACATCCAACTTTGTGGCTGTCGCAATATGAGTGTCAATTTCTTGGGACTCTTCCATTTTAAACCTTTTAAGCAACTATATTACATACTTCTGCTGATGGATCACAGTTCCATTTGAATTTTATTTAATTTGTAAACCTAAAAGAAAATAAGCTCACTCATTATGCTCATTTCAAATTCACTCCCCATTAGTTTAGCAAATTCTTTACTTAACTTATTAGTAGTTGCTCTAAAGATTATATCATCAACATATATCTGAACTACCAAGAGATCTTTACCTTTTTCTTTTAAGAATAAAGTATTATCAATTTTACCTCTCTTGTAGCCCTGCTCAAGCAGGAATTTTGATAATATTTCATACCATGCTCTTAGAGCCTTCTTGAGTCTATAAAGTGCCTTATCAAATTTGTACACGTGATCAGGATATTCCTTGCTTTCGAAGCCTGGAGGTTTCTTAACAAATACTTCTTCTTTTAGATAGCCATTGAGGAAGGCACTCTTGACATTCATCTGACAGAGAGTGAATTCCATGTAAGCAACGAAGGCTTTGAGGAGTCTAATTGCTTCCAATCTTGCAACTAGAGTAAAGGTTTCATCATAGTCTATGCCCTCCTCTTGACTATATCTTTGAACCACCAATGTTGCCTTGTTCCTTGTAATTGTTCCATCTTCATCAAGTTTGTTTTTGAAGACCTATTTTGTGCCAATTACTAATTTGTCCTTGGGTCTTGGTCCCAAATGCCAAACTTGAATTCTCTCAAATTGGTTGAGTTCATCTTGTATTGCATTCACCTAGTCTGAATCCTGCAAAGCCCCAACAACATTTTTTGTTTCAGTAAGAGATAAAAAGCATTAAAAGCACAAAGATTCTTCAATGAAGATTTGGTTTTGATTCGAGAGGTTTGATAAGTAATTATGTTCTCAATGGGATGAGAACTTTGATACTTGTAGGGTTCCACAACCAGCTGGTTTCCTCTAGATGTTCCTTCAATGTTTTGTTGCTGAGGAACAGGTTCATGGACAGGTTCCCTCGATATTTGAGGATCACTTCCTCTTTGTTCTGTCCCCCCCTCCTTGTTGCCTTTGGTGGAAGGACCTGTTCCATCACCTGTTCCTTCCTCTAGTGCAACTTCAGTCTGGGATGTGGTTTCATTTGAGTTCCTTACCAGCCCAATTTCTTCATCATGTTCCTGCCTCTTAGAAAGAATGTTAATTTCATCAAAAACCACATATACACTTTCTTCTACACACATAGTTCTTTTGTTATAAATCTTATAAGCTTTACTATGTTAAAAATATCCCAAGAATACTCCCTCATCACTTCTGGGATCAAACTTACCTAAGGAGTGTTTACCATTATTGTGCACAAAGCACTTGCATCCAAATGTCCTAAGATGAGATATGTTTGGCTTTCTCCCTTAAGTAACTCATAAGGAGTGTTCTCTACAAGAGGTTTAGTCATGCACCTATTTATGGTGTAACATGCAGTGTTCATTGCTTCTGCCCATAAACTATAGGGCAGTTCACTAGAAAGAAGCATAGTCCTAGCCATATTTTCAGGTATCCTATTTTTTCTTTCAACTACTCCATTTTGTTATGGAGTCATATGAGCAAAACATTTATGATCTATGCCATGTTCATAAAAAAATTAAGCAAATTTAGCATTCTCAAATTCACTACCATGATCAGTCCTAATTGATGCAAGTTGATTACCTAGGTGTTTCTGAGTTTTTCTAACTTACGAAGTGAACAAGTCAAAAGCTTCATCTTTAGATGTTAAAACCAAGGTCCAAGTGAACTTAGAGTAATCATCAACAAGCACCATCACATATCTCTTACCACCTATGCTTAATGTTCTCATTGATCCCTAAAGATCCATATGAACCAGTTCTATCGTCCTGGTGATGCTTATCACTTTCTTGCTTTTAAAAAAAGGATCTAACCTGCTTCCCTCTTGCACAAGCCTCACAAACTTTATCTTCCTTGAACTTAATGTTACGCAGTCCTATCACCAAGTCCTTGAAAACTAGTTTGTTGAGTTGACTTAGACTGGCATGTCTAAGTCTTTTATGCCAAAGGAGGGGATCATTATCCAACACACTTAAGCAAGTGAGTTCGTTTTCTGAAAGTGTGGGCAGATCTACAACATATATATTTTTCACTCTTTTTCCCTGCAAAATAATCTTGTCACTGGTAAGATTAATCACAAAGCATTTGGCAGATTGAATGCTACCATGTTACCTCTATCTCATAATTGTGATATATTTATTAGACTGTACTTCAGTCCATCGATCAAGTAGATGTTCTCAATAGAGTGAGAATCAGTCTTACCTACCTTTCCAACCCCAATAATCTCACATTTCTTCCTATTTCCAAAGGAGACATTACCTCCTTTAAGGTCCTTAAGTGAAAGAGATTGGTTCTTGTTTCCTTTCATGTGCTTTGAGAAGCCACTATCCATGTACCATATTTGGCTGCTCCCCTTCACTTGGACCTGCAAAAGGAAATCAGGGGTTAGTCTGAGGAATCCAAACTATTTTGAGTCCCTTTCTATAGGCAAAAAGATAAATCAAATTCTGTTTAGCCCAACTTGGTAGCCTATTCTTCCTTGAACAAATGCTTTATTCTTTTGACTTTCCTTTTCTTTTATAGTGCATACACTTTTATAGTGACCTGTTTTACCACAGTGTGTGAAAATCTTGTTCTCAGGAAGTGTGAGGTACTTGTTTTTGGGATCCCACTTAGGTGCCAGGTTTCCAAAGCCAAGTCCTCTTCTGTTGCTACTATGGTGTTCTTGTAGCCATGAAAGTGCATTTGAGGACCTGTTCCATTTACAAGTTCTGTCTAGCTCATGCTTGACCTTGCTTAGATCCTTCTTTAGGATTCTTACCTGCTCATTCCATTTATACAACTCATCTTTCATTTTTCCTACATTATCTTCTAGAGTAAGTTGTGTGTCACTAGTTATTTCTTTACCTGTTCCTAACTTCAATTTCAGATTTTAAGATCTAAGTTCTAAGACAGATGTATCAAGTGCATGAACCTGGTTCTTCAAAGTAGTATTTTCCTTTTCAGTTTTACAAATGTTTATTTCCAGGTTTTTGCATTTTGCTTTTAAGAAGTTACACTCTTTTGACAACTGTTCTTTTCAGAACTTATATTCTTAGATTCATCAATTAAAGTTAGCAACAATATGATAGTCTATCTGCAGAAAGGAGTTTAATTTTATCCTTAAGGTCTAGAAAACTTATCTCATATTCTTCATCAGGTTCATATTCAGATTCTAGAATTGCTATGAGAGCTCGTTCAGCATTATCATAGTGTCCTCATCTGAACTATCTTTCCAAGTAGCAACCATTACTTTGGATGACCTTTTATTGTATTTCTTCTTGTCATGAACCTATTCCTTCTTTTAGATTTATCCTTTTTCCACTCGACTTTCCACAAAGAATAATAGTGATCATTGAATAGTGGTTGCCTAGTGTGGATTGCTCTTTACAGTTTTCAGGTAGTGCACTCATCTTGATCTTCTCCCAAGGTATAATCCTCTTCAATGATAACCTACTCTAATACCAATTGATGTTTTATACGTCAATGCCACACAAGAGAGGGGGGGGGGGGGGGNAGGGGAGTGATTTGTGTGGTGTCCAATTTTTGCGTGCACTGATTATAAAAGGACCTGGTTCTTCTAAGTGTTTTTTAACCTAATGTTGCTGAAATACTAAATGCGAAATGTAAAGAACACAAGTATTTTTATGTGGAAAATACCCGGCTCAAAAGGTGAAAAAATCATGACCTACTAGCCAGTAGGATTTTCTCCAAACACTTCACTACAACTCTGAGCCAACAACAAAGTTTACAAACTCTTGCAGACCTAAGGATTAACTCTAACCCTTATAGCAACCAGCCACAGGCTGTTGCGAGTGCTTCAAGTTAACTCTAACTTGAACAATACAACTCAGGTACCTAGTACAATTTGCTTCTAAAAAAGTTGAAAGGTACAACTCAAAACACTTACTACACTTTATACTAGAAATAAAGAAAGACACATAAAGCTCTTTATGGAGCTGGTTCTTCCATCTGCTTCGTGTAGCTTTAGGATCACACTCTTAAATCTCACAGGAATTGCTCACAAAATGCATTGCTATTTTGCTCTCAATTCGTGCTTAACTTCAATATGTGTGCATCGCCTGTAAAAGAGAACACAACTGATATATATAGAGTTAGTAAATAAATATTAACTAGAGGTCTAATGCCTTACTCTTCCTTGGTAGAAGAGTTTTAGTCAACTTCAACTTCTAACTCTTTCTTTATCTTGGATAGAGTTCTCTTCAAATAAGGAGTCCTGCTCTATATCAAATATGCAACCTTTTCGTTTAGGGATTATAAAAAATAACTCCTTATACTTATCCCTTCCACGTGAATGTCTTTTGCTTGATTCTGTCCGTCACATGTGTACACTGTCCATAAACCTGTTTCATGCATGTATTCTTTTGCCAATCATCAAAACTAAAACCGATTAGCTCAATGTATATAAATTAAATCCAAATGTAAAATGCCACAAAGATTTTCATTTTCCCATAAAGCTTAAATTTCCTTAATTGCTCCACTTGTAAATAGTTTTGATGACTATCGCCAACGCTAGCTGTAGGTTAAATTAAATCTTGCTTTATATATATACTAATTCTGTGCCTATAAATATGTCTGGATAAGAAATATATGTACTGTTTAAGCAGAGCTATTTAGAGTTGGACATTGTATTTTTGTGCTGTGAAAACCATTATCGCGGAATAAAACTCGAGACTATTTCATCCAGTAAATGATTACGTTACTTTTTTCTGTTTTGAAAGAGAAGAAAAATTATTGACAAAGAAAAACAAAGTGGTCAAACATATACTTTAATCAAGTGAGATCATTACTCATTAAGTGCCAACAAAGCGATTAATGATTACGAATGAGAAAAAAAGCTTGTTTACGTTTTGTAGCATGACGTTTCGAATAGCAATAGGTGAAGGCTGTCTCAGGTTTCCTGGGCAAAGTACTATTGTTCCAGCTAACTAATTACCGTATACCAACCATATGATAAGATCAAGGAGTAACAAAACCAATCATGAAAGCTGTACTAATGTTCAATCAATGCGTAAAAGTACTACATTACGGTCAATGCCGTTGAATTAGTAAGATGAAATGATGCATTTCTTAATTCACTTTTTCGATTTAAGTTATATAAACTTAGTGTGGAAAAAGATTCATTTAGTTTAACCGGTCATAACAAACAACTTACTTTCCTTATTCAATTGACAAATATACACTCACTATGAGATGTTGTATTTAACTTATGACGACGATCGAAAAATTTAAATTTTATGTAAGCTTCAATTAACAAAGATTTTACCCCTCCTGCGAAAATGAAAATACAAAAGAAGGGATGTCTGAAAGATTTGATGCGGAAGACAAAGAACAATATTGGAGGAAAAACTCTTGCTCTTCTCATTAATTCCACAAATATTTATAGACAAAGAAGTTGGAGAAATAAGAGAAAACCTAAACCTAATAGGAGACCAAGACC
>MDKI01155219.1:0-14428 GCA_005239505.1 Nicotiana paniculata
GAAGGATGGAGCCATAAGGTCGATGAGAGGTGGAAACTTCATGATTTTCGGCGAGGAGGTGGCCGGAGAGGGGAGAGACATGGCTCAAGAGACGAAGGGTCTAGAGAGAGGTGAGAGGATTAAGAGAGAGAGACAAGTGAGACGGGGGAAAATGAGAAGGGGATGAGGGGTAGTCTTAGGGTTTAATTATGGTAAAGGGGTCTGGACCGTTGATTGAAATTAATCAACGGTTCAGATTGAGTGAGGGATTGGGCCGGGCGGTATGGTGCATTGGGCTTGGGTATGTGGGTTATTAAATTGGTTTAGGGGTCCGGTTGGATTTATGGTAGAATTTAAATAGAGAGTGGCTAACTATTAAATACCCAATTAAAATTAACTAAAATAATTTATAAAATAACTGATAATTGTAAAAAAAAAAATGAAATTGATGCTTAGTAAATTAAATTACAATGATTAATAAGTATTAAAAAATGAAAATTACTAATTATTGGATAAAAATAGTATAAACATATGATTAGGCTATAATTGCAAAGTTATTGCAATTATAGTCAAAGAGTGCCAATTTGGTTAATTGTGAAATAATTTGGTCTTAATAGGACCAGAAATAATACATTAAATCAAGAAATGATTTTGAAATCATTTGTAATGTGATTTTGTAATTGATTATTAGAAATAAAATACTGGATAAATTAAAAATAAATTAATAAAAATATGGAAAAATTATAGAAAAATACCAATTGCTATGAAAGTCTGATTTTGAAGGTATATATGCAAATTAAAGATAAATTGAGGAAAATTGGGTATCAACCGCTGCCTCTCTTTAACCCAGGAAGGATGAAAGAGTTGTCGGATAAAGATATGATGGCCAATTTTGACCGAGTGAAATGGTTTGGAGAGATTCCAGTCGCATCTTGGTTTATGAGTTGCATACATATCCCTGGCTTTACAGGAATCAGGTTTTATGTAGATCTGGAGTCATTAGTGAAGTATACCAATGAAGTTTCTTACAAGAACGGACGCAACATTTGGGACTGATTGAATAAGCGGCTTACGGGGTGGTTAGGAGCTCTGGAGCGGAACCGCTCTTGCCGGGATGGCAGTTTGCTCGCTGGATTACCTGCAAATAAATAATACAAGCATATATTGTGCGTAATTTAAACATGATGCAAATTCTCGTTGGACCATGAATGATGTCTTCGGACGGTTAAGGATGACGTCCTGGGCTATGAATTGCTTGATGCAGGATTCGCAGGCCATGAAAATGATGTTCTCGGGCCATGAGGATGGTGCCTCCGAACGATGACGCCTTTAGATGAGTTGGCGATATTTTAGCCCATGCAGATGCAATAGAATGATGCTGACGAGACAGAGCTTAGTCTTGCGAATAAAACGTCAGAGCTTAGCCCGAATGGAAAGCGAAGTAAATAGTGCTTGAGACAACGGTTAGTCTCGAAAGATAAATTGGAGGCAGAGCTTAGCCTCGAAAGGCAGAACGGTAGCCTTATACAATGCAGATGGAGACAGTACTTATTCTCAGATGGCAGAATGGTAGCCTTATGCAAAGATGCAAATGCAGATGGAGACAGCGCTTAGTCTAGGAAGGAAGAATGGTAGCCTTATGCAATGATGTAGATGGAGGTAGAGCTTAACCTCGGAAGGCAAAATGGTAGCCTTATACAAAGATGCAAATGAAGATGGAGACAGTTTAGTCACGGAAGGCAGAATGGTAGCCTTATGCAATGATGTAGATGGAGGTAGAGCTTAACCTCGGAAGGAAAAATGGTAGCCTTATGCAAAGATGCAAATGCAGATAGAGACATCATTTAGTCTCGGAAGGTAGAATGGTAGCCTTATGCGATGATGTAGATGGAGGTACAGCTTAACCTCGGAAGGCAGAATGGTAGCCTTATGCAAGAAATAAAATGGCAGTAGGAATTCTTAGCTGGTGATGAATTGCGGCATTGTGATTTTCGGAGCATTGAGGCATGTGCGAAGATCGGCAAGTGCAGCAGTTTTGAGCGTCGTATTTTGGACAACGTTTGTCCCCTGGGTGGACAGTTCGTTTAGGGGTTTTGCAACCTTAGTGTCTACAACCAAATAAATATTGTGAGTTCTATAAACGGGGGGTTAGTTCGTATCCCCGCTGGCTTTTCTTGACTTGTTGGGCTCGATCTAATGATACTGTCTATATTATTAGGGTAGCGTTTCTAAAAAAAGTTGTTTAAAAAACAAACATGCATGATTTTGTAAAAGCATAATGTATAATTAAAAAATAATTTTAGGATGAACCACCAACCGTGACACGGCTCGAGACATTGCAACCTCTCCTGCTACGGAATTTTGAGGGTCCTCCTCAAAATTCTGCCCCAGTTTGATGGGTGAATGTTTCTGACTGTTGCTCGTGTGGCGATTGGCTGAACTTGCTTCAGAATTTTGTTGTGACCAAACCCATAGGGATGCCTACGTATCCCCTCTTAAACGGGAATCAGGTCATGCATAGTTAAATTTACATCATTGAGAAATCATAAAGATTACATATAGTAGCATTTGACTGCATCTGAATTGATTGGCTTTGGCCAGACTTCTCTGTCCATTTCTGCGAGTATAAGTGGTCCTTCTGTCAGTACCCGGTGAACCATGTACGGACCCTTCCAGTTGGGAGAGAACTTCCCTTTGGCTTCGTCTTGATGTGGAAAGATATTCTTCAGCATCAGCTGCCTCGGTGTGAACTGTCTAGGATTGACTCTCTTGTTTAAGGCTCGGGTCATTCTGTTCTGATAGAGTTGACCATGACAGACTGCATTCATTCTCTTTTTGTCTATGAGGGCTAGTTGCTCATAATGACTCTTTACCCATTCTGCATCGCTAAGCTCAGCTTCTTGTATAATTCTTAGAGATCGAATCTCAACTTTGGTAGGAATAACAGCCTCAGTACTATAAACTAACATATAGGGAGTTGCCCCTGTTGAGGTGTGAACTGTGGTGCGATATCCCAATAAGGCAAATGATAACTTCTCGTGCCACTGCTTGTGCCTTTCTATCATCTTTCTTAGTATCTTCTTGATGTTTTTGTTGGCGGCTTCTACAGATCCATTCATCTGAGGTCTCTAAGCTGTGGAATTCTTGTGTTTGATCTTGAAAGCCTCGCACATAGCTTTCATCAAGTCACTGTTCAGATTGGAACCATTGTCGGTGATGATTGACTCAGGAATCCCGAATCGACAAACAATACGGTCGCGGACAAAGTCTGCCACGACTTTCTTAGTCACTACTTTGTAGGATGCTGCTTCGACCCATTTGGTGAAATAGTCGATGGCTACCAGAACGAACCTGTGTCCGTTGGAGGCGGCAGGTTCGATTGGTCCAATAACGTCCATGACCCAGGCGGCGAACGGCCATGGTGAGCTTGTTGCATTGATCTCGTTTGGAGGTATCTTTATCATATCTGCGTGTATCTAACAACGGTGGAATTGCCGGACATACTGGATGCAGTCCGTTTCCATAGTCATCAAAAAGTAATCAGCTTGGAGTATCTTCTTTTCCAAAACAAAACCGTTCATATGTGGGCCACAGGTCCCAGCATGAATCTCCTCTAGCAGCTTGGATGCTTCCTTTGCGTCGACACAACGTAATAATCCCAAATCGGGAGTCCTTCTATATAGGATTCCTCTGCTGTGAAAGAAGTTGTTGGATAGTCTTCGAAGCACACTTCCCACGGTGTAATGAAAGTCATTTTCTCAACATCTTCCTCATCTATCCAGATCTGATGATAACCAGCGAAGCAATCCACGAATGATTGTAGTTCATGCTTGGCGCAATTGTCAATCAGGATATGTATATTTGGCAAAGGGAAGTCGTCTTTCAGGACTAGCCCGGTTGAGATCCATGTACTTGACACAGACTCTGACCTTTTATCCTTCTTTGGTACTGACACAATGTTGGCTAACCATGTCGGGTACTCAACTACCCTGAGAACCTTGGCGTTGATCTTCTTGGTGACTTCTTCTTTGATTTTCAAACTCGTGTCGGGTTTGAACTTCTTTAGCTTTTGTTTTACCGGTGGACACATTGGATTGGTTGGAAATTTGTGAGCCACAATAGACGCACTTAGACCAGTCATGTCATCGTACGACCATGCGAATATGTCCTCATACTCCTTTAGAAATTTTGCCTATTCTTTCTTTTCTGACGGCGACAAATGAATGTTGATTCGTGTTTCCTTGATGTTTTCTGAATCTCTCAGGTTGATGTTTTCAGTCTCGTCCAGGTTGGACTTAGGTCTGTTCTCAAATTTCTCAAATTCTTTGACAATCTCGTCAGGTATGTCATCTTCTTCTGAATCAACGTCCGTTTGTTGCGTTGTCTCGTTGCATGTCACAGTCACCGGTTCAACAAGACAGGTAATAGTAATGCTGTATAGGTAAAGTAATGAGAGACAAATGATAGCAATAAATATTGATTCATAAGAAAAATTTAAAAATGCTTTCGATAAATTGAACGATTATTTTGAACATTGAAGATCTTATTGCATGAATTAAAAATGCGAAAAAGGAAATCATTTTGTAAAGAAAAACAATGAATAACACTCGTTTTAGCCTTACTACCCCGAGGCTCATCGGGCTTTGGTTTTCCTAACAGTCCAATTCTTGAGGTACGTCCCTCTGCTCACAGCCTGTATGGAAGGGCCTTCCTCCCCTTCATCCTCCAGAATAACACAGCAGTCTGTATCACTGTCCTCTAGAAACAAGTCCTCATTGTTGCAAGTGCTTCTTCTTCGTCTGATCCATAAATAACATCGGCATGTTAAAAGGTCTGCTCCAGATGCGGTATTGGTTGCTCCAAAGGGTAATAAGGACCGCGCCATGGTGGCGATCCATTTTTGAATTCTTCCCAAGTGTATTCGTATCCCAAACCGAAAGTCGTGCCGTGCTTCTTGAGTTTGATAGGTTTGGAGATCCCCTGAAGGTTCTTGCCGAGCCCTTTACCTAGCTCGTACCCTTGCCAATTCATACTTGCGATCTTGCTATCCTACCATTTGTCTTTGTCGATAGTGTTGACCCGTTCAATGTGGTGGTAAGTTTATCCACTCAGCTTCCTTCTTCCTTCAATCACCGGAATAGTCTGGTGACAGTAAATAAGGTTGTTACCGTCACCATGAATAATCACCTCTTGGTGGTTCCACTCGAACTTCACTGCCTGATGTAGCGTTGATGCTACGGCCCCAACAACATGGATTCAGGGTAGCCCTAATAACAAGTTGTAGGACGCTGGCACATCTATCACTTGGAAGTCCACCTCGAACCAGGTTGGCCCCATTTGCAGGCATAGGCTGATCTCACCAATTGTGGACCTCTGAGATCCATCGAAGGCTTTCACGTTGATCGCTCCATCCTTTATCTCATGCATCCCTTTACCCAATTTATTGAGCGTAATTAGCGGACATATATTAATACTGGATCCCCCATCGATCAGGATTCTGGTGATGAAATAATCTTCGCATTGCACAGTGATGTGCAGCTTTGTTATGGCCCAACCCTTCAGGAGGCAGTTCATCCTCATGGAAAGTTATCTTGTGACTCTCCAACACTTGGCCCACCATATTAGCCATTTCCCCATTAGTGATGTTGTTTGGCACATAGGCATCGTTCAACACCTTCAATACTCATTCATGTGCGTCTCGGAATTCTGCAGCAAAGAGAGGATGCATATTTGCGCTGACATTTTGTTCAGCTGGTCGATGACCGAATACTCCTTGGCCTGTACTTTCCTCCAAAGGTCATCCGAACCTGTCTCTATAATGGGAGGCCGGTTAGAAGCCTGCTTGCTGGATTCAGCCATATGTTCAGGGGTATAGACTCTACCAGTTCTTGTCATACCCTGCGCTGCAACAACCTCTTCAGTCTTGTCATACTCTTTGGCCTGTACTTTCCTCATTTGTATAGTCCCATGGTAGATCATTTATATAGAAAAGTGGCGTGGTCAATATCGCCACCGTGATTGGCGCAGCTACCCTCACTTCGAATAGAACATGTGCCTGGGGTGGTAAGGTGGCAACCTCAAATAGTACGGGTGCATTTTCCAGAGACACGAACTCAACTTCAATCGATACTGGTGTCTTTGCAGGTGACGTTGCTTCAAACTCAAGAGGCATGGACATATTTACCTCAACATCCTCAGACGGTTGAATCTGTACTATGATCAGGTTGAGAGTGAGTGCAGGTTTCTTTGGATCATCGCCTTCTGCGATCAACCCGATTAATTCCTCGGGGTCTCAATCATCTTCTATTTCAATCAAGTGGATGCCTCTACCGTTATGGTCCGGAAGAGAATTGTTGCGGAAATTTGGAGCGGATTCCTTTTCCATGATGACCTTGTTGTCAATCAGGGATTGTATCTTGTCCTTCAAAGAGCGGCATTCATCGATGGTGTGCCCCTTCATGCCGGAGTGGTATGCATAGGACTTGTTTAGGTTGACCCATTGAGAATGATTCTCATGGGTTGCAGCAGGGATGAGGGTGACATAACCAGCAACTTTGAGCTTCTCATACAGCTGGTCGATGGGTTCAGCGATGGCGGTATACTGTTTTGGAGGTCTGCGATCAAAATTAGGACGAGGTCTATGGAACTTTTTATGGGTAGGGGTGATTGGTAATGATATGGTTGGGAATTGTAAGTGTGGTAGACAGGAGCGGGTTGTGAGTATCTGGGTGAAGCAGGTTGATATGTCGGTGGTGGAGGTGATTGATAAGTTGGTGGTGGAGGTGATTGATAAGTGGGTGGTGGAACTTGGTATGAGGGTGAGGGTGCTGGGTAATTTGGGGTTGGTTGATATGTGAGTGGAGGTGTTGGGTAAGTTTGGTATTTGAGTGGGGATTTGGTTCTTTGTGCAACCATCACGGCTCCCACGTCTCTTTTCTTAGACACACCACCAGACTGCAAAGCCTTTTTTGTAGCTAGCAAGGCTTCAAAATTTGTGACCATACCGCTTTTGATACATTCTTTAACCTGTTCACCTAATTTGATAATGTCAGAGAACTTGTGGTTCTCAATCATCATCAACCGTTCATAGTATTGCGGGTCTTGGGCCCGGACAAATAACTTGTTCATCTGCTCCTCTTCTAAGGCGGGCCTGACCTTGGAAGCTTCAGACCTCCAGCGAGTAGCGTACTCGCGAAATGTCTCTGTGGGCTTCTTCTTCAAATTTTGAATATAGAACATGTCTGGTGCGTTCTCTGTGTTGAACCTGAATCTGTCCATAAAGTCAGATTCCATGCTTACCCAATTCGACCATTTCTCGGGATCTTGGCTGATGTACCAAGACAACGCATCTCCTTTCAAGCTTCTCATGAACAGCTTCATGCGGATCCTTTCATCCTTCCCTACTCCAACCAGCTTGTCAGAATAAGTTCTCAGCTGGACCCTTGGATCAACTGTACCATCAAACATTTCAAACTTAGGAGGTTTGTATCCCTCCGGCAGTTCGACATCGGGCTGTATGCAGAGGTCTTCATAGTTCAACCCTTCGACTCCCTTGATTCCCTCGACGCCTTGAAACCGGCTGGTCAGCTTCCTAAGTTCCTTGGCCAAGTTCTTGATAAGCAGGTCCTTTTCGTCAGACTCGGTGTGTATGTGATAGGGGGAGTGGAGTGTGGCATGGTCTCCACGTAGATGGGATTGTTATGGTGGCCTGGCGCATGAGTGTGGAAATGGTCATTTGTGGAGTTCTGAGGTTCTGGGATAAGCAGTGGAGTGTGGCAGGCAGTGCATTGCGCTGGAAGAGTTTGGTTCTTTGGTGGGGTGTTGTGATAATGAGTTGCGGGATGATTTTGCTGCTTTGGGATGTTTTGAGGAGGTGTAGGATTCTAGATGTTGACGTCTGGGACGTTGAGGGAGAATGACAGGTTTGCCAGATTCCGAACTTGATCAAGCTCTTCTTGAAACTTTGACAACTTTCGTTCCAACTGCGACACAGTTTCATTCTGAATCCGAATACCCTGTCCATCAGTGGCCTCTACCCATTCAACCACATTCTCATTTCTGTTGTTGCATGAATCTTCCATTTTCTTTTTGCCTTTGTTCTTGCCTTTGGGAGGACTAAGAGGAGGAGAGGGTAGAGGGCCCCTAGATCTTGTAAGATAGGATTATGATGCCAGAGTGCACGAACTAACCTTTGGGGAGGGGAATAAATAAATAAAGAAAGAGGAAAACAAAAACAAAAGGTAGCCAAGTCAGTGAGGATTATGAAAAGTATTGCGGTATTTAAACACATAGTGCGGGAATGTAAAGCGCGTCCTAATTTGGGGACCTCTTTTGTGCCCGAGGTAGGCCTAGCGACAAATTGATTTGGAGAACTTAAGATGCTAAATGCCTCATTTTATTGATAAGAAAATAGACGAATCCCAAAACGACACTAAATAAACAGGAAGTAAAGGTCACTAATGGCCATTGGCCTTATTACATTGATAAAGTAAAAGAAAGACATTCCTATCTACTTGTCCCAAAAGGACCTTCCCCAGACTCGACATTCTTGCTTCCCTCGTACAGTTTCCCCAACTCGCGAAGTCCCAGCAACAGGTATGCTCTGGTTAGATGTCCTCCTTCGGTCCCTTCAGCCTTTTGAAAATCTTCAACCCTTTTGAGAAATTTTTCCTCCAGCTCCACTATGCCTCGCTCCAAATACCCTAACCTTTTGTTGGTGATGATAGCCATATATTTCCATTCCTCGATCAGTCTCTTGCTAGACTCATTTTTCGCGGTGCTCATCCTCACACTCACGGATCCTCTTGCGCAGCTGGTTGTATTTGGCTTGTGCCTCGGCCTTTTCATCTATAACCCTGTGGCCTTAAACGAACCCTAGCTCGCTCATACCACCCCAATTTTCTGCCAACCAACCAGGATAGAAAGGGGTACAACCGACATGATATCTTTCTGGCTCGATGGTGTCCTTCTCCATTACAATTTTGCAGTGCCACATGTGCTGGGCTTGACACTTGTGATGACTATCGTCATTTTGGAAGTCAGCTCGAAGATGGCTCATCTTGTCGACCCTGGGTATGACTTTCTTCCTACCCGCTTGCCTCATAACTCGAAGAGGAACGTAAGGGTATGTTCCTCTTAGACCAATTAGTATTAGGAACGGTGCATCTCTAGAACGGGCGATGAACTCCTCTGTCAGAAACCACTCGAACATCCAATGAACCTGTTCTTCAGTCAGATTATCAAAGAGCTCGACCCATCCTTTGGCGTTCTCAGGTTGAGCAAACATGTCGGGGATGTAAATCATTCGCTTTGGATGGTGGAAAACGATGTGGTCATCCCAAACTCTTTGATGAATTTCTTGTCGGTATTCGCCCTTTTGGAGATGTTCCATGAGCCAAAGCTGAAGTAGTAGATTGTATCCTTCGAAGTGTCTTCCCCTCGTTGACACTTTTCCAAGGCTCGATATATGTCTACAATGATCATGGGCACAATGCTGAAGTTTTGTCCACCAATTCCTTCCATTAGTGTCTTGGTTACCATGGCTAGTCTAGTGTGGATTCTCTCCTTCTTTATTGGAAACACAATCAGACCCAAAAAGCAAAACATGAAGACGAATACTCTACGATGGATGTGTCCCAGGGATGTGATGGCAAACTTGTCGTGGTAGGTACGGTATGATTTTCTGTGACCATAGCTTTCGTACAAGTAGTCAAAAGGGATGTATGACTTCTTTAAGCATACCAGTTCTGCATTCTTCTTCAGACCCATCATTTTGAGGAAACCTTTGCCTGTGCGGTTATCAAGCATTAGCAACCCCGGTGTTTCCCATACTAGGCTAGCCATTCCTCCTATTTCCTCCAGTAAAGGTGTCATTTCAATGTCCCCAAAGCGGAACACGGACCTTTCACAATCCCAAAACAAGGTAGCAGCCTCTATTATCATGTTATTAGGCTGGATTTCTAGGAGAGATGGTAGATTGCCCAAGTATTTTCTGACGAGAGTTTTGTCACTGGAATGTAAATCTTCCCACCAACTTAGCAAACTTGGATGGATATTGGAGACCATGCCGAATCTGGGGACTTCGTGCCTCATTTTCTGCAAGGAAAACAAGGTTAGGCCCTTAACCCCACTAGACTCGACTATTTAACATCAACAATTAGCATAAAGCATTTAGTTCTCCAAATAAATACACAGACGTGATGATATCCGTTTTGGTTTAGGGAAACCCAGTGGACTTTTGGATAAGGCAATCTTAAAAGCTATCATGCGGACCACACTTTAGCCTGGCTAGGTTTGACCATGATGCATGAAACAACATAACGAAGCAAGGTTTCTATGGGGTTTTAGACTGTTACCCTCGAGTGGCATCTCAAGGGGGAAAGGCACGGAACCGTCGATTGCACTGTTGATCGACTAGTTTTACCGCAAATAAGCCTTTCCGAATTTAGGGGGTAATAATATAGGAAGAGTGAAACCACCCATCAAACTTTGCTATGGTATTTTGTTTGGCACGAGTGGAGTATAATGTTGAATCATGATTATGCAATAAGCAGTAAAACATGTAGTCATGTATTTGCACGTTATGAAAGCAGTAAATATAGCAGTTTTTAATTTAAAAGCGGTTACAAAGGAAGGAAACAGAAAAACATGTCAGTTACTTTTGAAGAAAAAATAAATGCTTAAAGAAATAGACAGGTAATTGCACATAAGGGAAATGGGAAGAGGTACAAATTCACAAAGCAATTTGAAAATGGTAAAAGCCTGAAAGTTCCCAGCAGATTTGCCATGTTGTCGCTCCCCCTCTTTCCTCGCGGAGATCGGGTTTATGAAATTCGGTTGAGACAACTCTTTCCTTTTGGGAGAGGGGTTTTTGTTTTTGAGAGTCGCCACCTAACGATTTTTAAAGGTGCGTTAGGACACCAAAGGGGTTCATTTACAACTACGTTTTTAACCAGAGATAGGGTAAGGGCTTGAAATTATCCTAAGGGGAAGGTGTATGGCACCCCTTAGGATCCACAAGTGTGGTTACCGGCCAAACAGCTTTTGTGAATTTTACGGCTTAGCAAACAAACAAATAAAGGCTCAAATAAGAGGGGATTTAAGCCTTAAGCATGCAGATGTTTGAAAATAGTAAAGAAGGTTAGATTTTGAAAGGATTACGATCTAAGCATATAAAGGGTATCCTAGGTTTATAATAATATGGATCACATCAATGCAATACCCGGAAATTACTCCTCGAAAAGGGGCTACACGTGGTATTAGCACACCAGTCATCATATCCATATTCTACCCTTTCCCACCCCGTGAAAGTAACTAAATCGAGTGTTGGTCTCGACCTCTATTGCATGTTGTTACTCGCCCCTTCCTATCAGTCCCGGAGGAAATTAGGACTCCTATCCTAAAGGGAGGTGCTAGGCAGACCCTCAGGTTCCAAAGGTAAAAATTCTAGGGCGACAGATAACAAAACAGGTAGGACTGCACATAAGGGAAGAACATGGAAAGTAATTAAGGGGCTGAAGTATACCTCCACACATAGTACACATAAACAGCATGACTCATACACAGTTAAGGTCAAGATTCAGGTTCAGATCCTAAGCATGGTATCTAAGTGATAACACAAAGACAGATTGATTGCATAACTCAGATAGGAAGTCTTAATCAGGTTTGCCTACTGGTTTTAAACATGCTGACAGTTGAACACTAATCACAAAGGACAGTTCTGGTTTTGTTTTTGTATGGCTAATTACCTAAGACTTGCCTAGGCGTGTAGCAGTTATGATGCATATGCAGTTGCTAAAACAGGATCTCTAAATGCACATATAATCACAGCATTATGCACAGTTTCAAGAATAACATAGGTGACAGATTTTAATCGTTGTTTACCTAGAACAGGATCTTTACGTGTATAGCATGATGAGACATGATTGCAGTTTTTGTTACCATTATTTATTCTAGGACAGGACTTCTAAATGAAGCTTCAGGACACGTTTATATGAGCAGAATCACATAATAGCAATTTACTTAATTATTTGTCCTATAGGCAAGATCTCTAAGTGAGGGCACGGAATGATGACATGCTGAAAACAGCACATATAAATCCTAAATAGCATGATATCTAATGCATGGCATGTTGTACCTAAACATGGCTGCTATTGCGCATAGAGAAAATAAACCTGGAAACATGGTCACTACCCTTAATTATACTACAGCATGCATATCACCCACCCATTTTCACTATCCGACCCCATAGTTGTTTACAATTAATTATTACAGACCATGAGATATGAATTACACAACTGAAATAGAAGAAAAATAAGAAGTTAACTATAGGGAACCTACAGAATAGGCCCAGATCTCCATGTCCTCAATGCCAAGTCATGTTTCACAGCCTTTACATAATCCGGGTGTGTCAGAGTTCCTTAAGGACCTCAACGGATCCCGGGCAGTGCTCATACCCAGATTTCATAGCCAAGATAGAGTAAGTGCAGTGTGGAAGATCCAGCCTTAATGTGTCAGAGTTCATATGGAGATCATAAGGGTCCCTAAGCAGTCACACATTAAGCGGGCAGAACCTAGACTTCTAAGAGTATGTGAGAGTTCTTGATATAGTTTAGAAAAGAGTTGAATTGAAAAACAGTTTGAAAATGGTTTTGGAGAGTGATATAAGAGTTTGCTTTGGTGAAAACCAGTTTGAAAGAAGGTGAGTAGGACAATCTCAGAATCAGAATAGCACATATAAACACAAACAGGGGAAAGGGGAATTGGGGACAAGTTATTCACATGTAAAGCACATTTTGCACACTTGTAGACATCAGAGAAAGTATTACAGGACTTAAACAGCCACATCACATTCTATCATAAAATGTTGATGCCAGGAGCTTAACAGCATTAGATTGAGGGGTGCCAAACTAGTTCACACATTATGTTCGAGGAAGGGGTTAGGATTACTTAGTAGCTAGGGACCATGAATACATGCTGACAATGTACTAGGGTTAGGGAGTAAGGCATAATTGTAACAAACAAATAGGAGGAGCAGTAGACATGCTGAAATAAGGGGAAGGGAAATCACATAGACATAATAGATATGCTAGTTACAGGGTAAACAGTAGAACCATAAGTAAAAGCACAAAAGGAATAAGATAAAGTGCAATACGATCATAAACATGTTGTTTTGGATACTGTAAATCAAATAGAAGACATACCAGTCAAGATTGAGAGAATAGAATAGTAGTGTGCAGAGAAGTAGAGCAATAGGACAGTAGTGTGCAGAGCAAGAGAGCAGTAGAGCAATAATATGTTACTCAGTCTTGGCGTTTTGACCGACTGAGTAGCCAGTAGTCAATAAGAGAGAGTGTGTAGGAAAGTAAGAGAGAGAGCAATGAGTATGCTTGTGTCTCTGTGTGTGTTCGTGTCTTGTGCTAATGAGAGAGTAGTGGATATATAGTTTTGAATATAGGCAGAAAATAAGGTAACAAATAAAGGTTTAGCATAATTATGGAAGTAATCACAATTAGAATCCAATTAATACAAGTACTCCCTTTAATCACAGCTCAAACAGATACCAACAAGGATAATCAAGGAAAGAAAACCAGTTGAGAAAGACTGATTTTACCATATAAGGGGTAGTAAAAGTATAGAGCATATGATTGACTCTAAGTACAGAATATACCAATTAAGGAAAATATGTAAGAATTAATTTGACAGCAGGTTTATTAACAAAAAATAAGGCATGACAAGTTTAATTATGGAAATTAGTAAGAGAGTCCTCGATGCGAGGGTAGAATTCATGGTTTAATATGTTATATGCCTTACATTTTATGTGCGTTAATGATAAAAAAACACTTTTTATGTGCTTAATGGAGTTTATTTCATGTGTAGGTGAAGTGGAGATGGAAACGGAGCTATAGGGATGCAAATACGTCGAAAATACGCTTAAGGGTCGAAGAGGAAACACCCGGGGGATAGCCGGGCGTTTGGCCCCTAAAGCCAGGCAGCCCCTGGCGTTAGGGGGGAGTTTGGCCCCTAAATCCAAGCAGCCCCTAGCGTTAGGGGGGCGTTAGAGCCTAAATTCCAGGCCTTCCCTGGCCTTAAGGGGGCGTTTGAGCCCAAACGCCCGGGGTCCCAAGTTCGGTCAATTCCGAGTTTTGACGAGTTTAAGTGTTCCCCGGTTGGAATAGAAGTCTCCTACACGTTTGGGGTTCGTCCTAAACATATAAATAGACCCCGAAAACACAACTTGAAGGGGGATTGGAAGGATTCAAAGGATTCGAAGAGAGGAAACCATTAAAGTGACAAAACATTGATTTTTACATCTTTTATTCATTACTTTGTAGTTCAATTATGCAATTTATTTTGGGTTTGATTCTTTTGAACATGTCTAGCTAAATTCTTTAATCTAGGGCTTTGGTAGAACCCGTTGGGGATAAACTTATTGTGTTATTAATATAGT